>CAUYRH010034901.1:0-122362 GCA_963574655.1 Perodicticus potto | reverse complement strand
TGGCTCAGCGCCTGTGGCTCAGCGGGCTAAGGCGCCAGCCACGTACACCTGAGCTGGCGGGTTCGAATCCAGCCCAGGCCCGCCAAACAACAATGACAGCTGCAACCAAAAAATGGCTGGGTGTTGTGGCGGGCGCCTGTAATCCCAGCTACTTGGGAGGTGGAGGCAAGAGACTCGCTTGAGCCCAGGAATTGGAGGTTGCTGTGGGCTGTGATGCCACAGCACTCTATCCAGGGTGACAGCTTGAGACTCTGTCTCAAAAAAAAAAAAAAAAAAAAAAATTTGAGGTCCTTTCCCAAACTCTTTTAAGTAAAATAAAGACATTCCCAGGATGACTCCAGACAGAACCTGCAGGCACCAGTGAATCTGCATCAAACATCTATGTTCCTCTAGCCAGAGAGAAGAGCGAACTGCACTCAGATGCATGTGGCTGGAATTCATCCTCACCAGCCCTCCCACCACCAGCCCTCCAGACTATCTGCTCAGCTGTAGTTTGGGAAACCGAGCAATGTCTGCAATGTAAGGAATCCGACCCACCCAGCCCTTATCAACCACTCAGACAGCTGGAGCTGCGGTGAGGCCCCTGGGAAGATTAGGTTAAGTATGAAGCTAGAAACCAGTTTGTCTTTCATTCCAATACTTGAAGGGAGCAGGCAGCAGAGACAGAAACAAGGCTGGCCAGTGCTCTGTGGGTGGCCAAGGCCGACCTTTGCCTGGGAAGCAGGGGCCTGGCTGTACAAACTTGGGAGCGACATGCAGCTTGGGACACTGCATGCTCCTGACACTTAGCTTTTTGGCAGGGGGTGGTGGGGAGGGGTGTTAAGGAGGAGAGGCAGCTCACTGTGCAGGGCTGGGGTAGCAGTCACAGCCTCACTTCTGACAGGCTGAGCAATCTCACTGGGCCATTTCCCCCTTTCTTCTCCATCAGTGAAGAAAACGAGATGCTTGTTCTAAATCTACTGGGATTTTTTTTTTTTTATCATGGTAACCTACAATTAAAATTTACCATTACCAACATTTAATACATTCACAATGTTGTACAGTCATTACTGCTATTTTTTCCCAGGACATTTCATCTCCCCTAAAGAAACCCTTTATTCGTTAAGTAGTCACTCCCCATCAGCCCGCCCCCAGCCCCCAACAGCCACTGGTTGGCTGTCTGTCTGGAGGGATTTGCCTGTTCTGGATGTTGTGTGTAAATGGAATCACACACTATGTGGCCTTTTGTGTCTGACTCCGTTCACTTAGCATACCGTCTTTGAGGTTCACCCGTGTTGCAGCGTGTATCAGTACTTCATTTCTTTTTATGGCTGGATAATATTCTATTGTAGGAATATACTATGTTAGTTTCTCCATTCATCCATTGATGGACATTTGGGTTGTTTCCATCTTTTGATTGTTGTGAATAGCGCTACTATGAACATTACAAGTTTTTGTTTGAACACCTGTTTTCCATTCTTTTGAGTATATACCCAGGGGCAGAATTTGCTGGGTCATGTGGTAATTCTATGTTTAACTGATGAGGAACTGCCAAACTGCTTACCCCGGTGTCTGCATGATTTCATGTTCCCACTAGCAATGAAAGGGGCTTCCAACTTCTCCCCATCTTTGCCAACATGGGGCATGTTGTAATCAAACCTTTTCTTCTAATGAAATCTTTCTTGGAAACCCACTATAATAAAACAGATTGAAAGAAACTCCTAGGGGAGAAGTGACAGCATTTCTGAGGAGGACCCTTCCAAGGCTCTAAGAGCACAATTTAGAAACTACTTGCTCCTGGCTGGGGGCAGTGGCTTATGCTTGTAATCCCTGCACTCTGAGAGGCTGAGGCAGGAGGATTGCTTGAGTTCAGAAGTTCAATGACACCATGGCACTCTACCCGGAGCAACAGAGTGAGATTCTGCCTCAAAATAAAATAAAATAAAATAAACACTTGCTCTTGAAGAGCTTATTAGAACTTTCCCTGCTTGGAATCTGAGGACCCCATTTCCCCCAACCACATTCAAAGGTCTGTCTGGTCCCTAGAGGCATAGCTTGAGGAAGGTTCTTCTCATCCCTATTCTAGGCTTTTAGGGAAGGCTTGAGGTTACAGTGCTCCTCAGGACACAGCATGACATTAATATGAAGCACTACCTGTAAAAATGAAATGGGTTCGGCTCGGCGCCTGTGGCTCAATGGGCTAAGGCACCAGCCACGTACACCTGAGCTGGCGGGTTCGAATCCAGCCCGGGCCCACCAAACAACAGTGACAACTGCAACCAAAAAATGGCCGGGCGTTCTGGCAGGCGCCTGTAGTCCCAGCTACTTGGCAGACAGAGGCAGGAGACTCGCTTAAGCCCAGGAATTGGAGGTTGCTGTGAGCTGTAATGCCACGGCGGCATTCTATCCAGGGTGACAGCTGGAGGCTCTGTCTCAAAAAAATAAAAAATAAAAAATAAATAAAGAATGTCACATGGTTACATGGTTGTTAATTAAAGAAAACTGTTTGGGAGCTGATAATTTTTATTTTTAAGGTGTTGGATATTTTCTTAGGTGCAAGAAGGCCCAGGAACTGAGTTGCATGGTGGAAAAAAAATTATCCCTAGGCTTGTGATAAAAGGAAAGTCAGATACGATTTGCCTTAGAAAGGTCCCCCCTGAGAGTTTCATGCCCTGACCAAGGCTTCTGTCCCATACTTACACGTAGACTCACGTCAGTAGCTGCACAGAGATAAATTGACAGTGATAGACAGAAGCTGGTGCATTATTGCCACAAAACCAAAGAGCCACTCCAATCCTTCCCTGTGGATGGTGCTGGATGTTGTCTAGGACTCTGGATTGGCAGGTGTTTGAGTTCTGATGTCTGGAGATGGGGAAGGGCAAAGCAATTGGTGCCTGCAGTGTGATTTCTCGTTTTTACGGTTCATGGCTCCTTTTTCCTACAGGTATGCGAGGTGTCGATGCAACCCTTGGGAATCAATATAGTGACCAACTTCCCATTTTAGAGAGAAGAAAAAACTGAGCAGCAGGCGAGAAAAAAATAATCCACTCCTGGGAGAGTCACCAGAAACCTCCCAGGACAGAGCTCTTTTCTATAATAGCTAAGTCACTTTACAATCTGCATGCTCCCAAGTGCGTGTTGAGAAATTTGCCAATTGTTCACACCGATGGGGATTTGGAAAAGAGAGACAGAAGGGCAGTGCTGAGTGCCTGTTCTTGGCCACGCTGGGTGCTGGAGAGACAGAGACAAAGATGAATGCACTGCAGTTGGTGCCCTTGAGAAGCTCACACCATTACTCAAATCCAGGATGATGTGAGCTATAATGGAGGCTGCAGACAGCAGGCCCTGGGAAGGGCTGGGCACAGACTCCGAGCCCTGTCACAAGTCTCTAGGAGCTCTGTGAGCAGAGGAGCCAGGATGCTGTTACCACACACCTGAGCGCTGTCCCTGCTTAACTGGACCACACCAAGCTGCAGGCACAGACTGGAACTGAGTAACTGTGGCTCTGCCCCCGACGTGCTGGCTCCCTCCTCCTCCTTTCGTCCAGGGTGCTGGGCAGGTGCTTATGAGACATCTGCTTCTTGGCAGGTTTTGTTCCCAGCTGGAGGTCCCTCAGAGAAAGAGACCATCACTGCCCAACCCTCGTGAGGCCGCCCTGGAAGTGTAAACATTGACCAAGTCAGCACAAGCCTGATGGGGCTAAGAAGGAAGGGCATGCAGGATTCTGTGGGTCTCAGTGTTTTCATCTGTTAAATGGGGAAGGGAATGGGTCTCAGTGGTTTTCAGATTTAGTAGTAGGCCTTTTGTGGCCATGCAGTTTTCTAGGGAACATACATGAAAAAGCCGAGTTATTTGTGTGCAGAGGACCCTACTGCCCCATGGAACTCAGATGGAAACCCTGTGGGTGAGATTGTCCAGAAGAAGACTTCCAAGAGCCCAAGTGATCCTAGAACTTTATGGCTTCGCTGATGACAGGGAAGTCCCTTTCTTTCTACATCACCATGATCCTGTGTCTGGAATCCTGAGCTCTGTGTTGGCCTGGGGCTAGCCTCCTCCTTTGGAGATGGATGCCAGATTCACACTCTCCAGTTTGCTCTGGGGGGCAGGAGGAGTGTGAGGGCTGAAGCGTTCCATGCAAGGAGGGGAGGAGAGCCGTGGTGTCCTTGGCTTGCTTTGTCCCTCTGGCTGTCCAGAGAGGCTCTCAGCTAGGAGGGACTGTGGTGGTACTGTTGTCACTGTTCTCCTACCTGCCGCGCTAGCCAGAGCCACTGAGCTCTGCTTCTTCCCACAGAGAACATCTCAGCCCCTGAGGGCCACGGCCAGTCTTCTCCTCCCCTTCCTCTCACTCTCTGCCTTCTCCTTACCAAGTTCTTCCCTCCAGACACCCCAGGTCAGCCCCACTCTGATACTATTTCCCTGTTGACTGCAGGGTCAAGTTCAAACTCTTCCTCCTGGCACCCCCTAATCCTGCCTCAGTAGAGCCTCTGTTCCTCCCAGACAGAATTCACACCTCCCCCGCCACACACACACATTCATTCCTAAGTCTAAGCTTCTGCTCAAGCGGCCTGCCCACCTGGAGTGGCTCCTTTCCTCTCCTCCTCTGAGCCTCACTGCTCTAAATCAAGCCTTGCATCCCTCTTGGTGCTGCCCCCAACCAATCACATTTTCCCTGCTTTGAACTCTCACAGCCTTTGCTTGCTGTCTGTCATGCAGCCTGGACAGTGGATTGTGTGTGTCTTTATGCTGTTAGAACCTTTCACTGTGGCGGTGACCTACCTCTCCACTGGACTGTAAGCTCTGGGAGAGCGGGGTTTGTATCTTCCAGTTCTTTTATATCTCTTTCTAGCTCTCTGCTTAATGAAGGTGCCCCTCGGTCAGTACTCCCTCCATTAGGGCACCCATGCATTCAGTTAGCATATTCTAATTGCTGAAGGTGGCTGGAGGTGAATGTGCCATACATGACCAATAACAACACTTGGTTGCAATGTATTGGCCAATCTGATGCCAGAATGTGTTTGGCTGCTAGAATCAGAGACCATACTAACAGTGGCTTAAACAAGGAGTCAGTTTTCTCTTTAACAATCCAAGGAAGATAGGCAGTCCTAGGCCAGGATGGTGATTCTATAATAACTCAGACTCCTCCTTTCTTTCTGTCCTGCCTTCCTTAGCACAATGTTTCCAGTCTCAAGGTAGCTGCATGGTCCCAAGATGGCTGCTACAGCTCCAGCCATCACTTGTGCACTTTAAGCAGGATGAATAATGAGGAAGGGTGGGAAAAAGGGTACCTACTGGTAGAGTCAGCCTTTCTTTTAAGGAGCTTCTTTGGATGGTTACCCAGTAAACTTTCTTCTTTCTCTTTGGTCAGCACTTAATCCCCCAGTCACCGTATCTCCAAGAGAGGCTGAGAATCTTAGTTCTTTAGCTGAACACATTGCACATTATTCCCACCACTACCACCCAATCAGGGTTCTGTCAGTGAAGAAGAGGGCAAGAAGAAATACTGACTGGGTTGGCAGCCAACAGTGCCTGTTGTAGCTGGTTAATGATCCTATTGTGTTTCAGGCAGAATAGATGGCTGTGGATGAAGGCAATGAATATTTCCAGCCCCTGATTTGCAGTTTTTTTTTTTTAATTCTGTATTTTGACTCTTTTTTTTCTTTTTACTCTGTTGCCCCAGGCTAGAGTGCCATTGTGTCATAGCTCACAGTAACCTCAAACTCCTGGGCTAAAGTGATCCTCTTGCTTTGGCCTCCTGGGTAGATGGGACTACAGGTGCCCACCACTATACCTGGTTAATTTTTCTATTTTTAATAGAGATGGGGTCTCGTTCCTGCTCAGGCTTGTTTCTAACAAGTGTTTCTTGAGTGATTCACCTTGAGCCCCCAGAATCACTGAACTGTGATTGGCCTCATGGAGGGGTGATGGCTGGTACTCTAGCCATGCCAGATCATTGTTTAGCACTGAGGAATGGTCCTGGCACTCTGGATCACTTTTAAGATTCATTAAAGCACATGTGGAGCCTGGCTGCAGCCTCTGTATTAAATTCATTGCCCTTTGTCTGGGTCACAAGCATAATCTTGATTCCATCCTACTTTGAACTTTAATACAGATTTAATATTTCTGTAGGTTTTAATATAAAAATCTGATTAATAAGAATGAATTCTGATTTTTAAAAAGGATTGATTCACTTTTGAAGTCATCCTGGTAGATAAAAGAGCTCTAAAAGAAATTATTCTTGGACCAGAAAGCCTTCAGCCTCATAATCTTAGGACCAGATCTTGTTTATTGCCAATGGAAGGCAACCGTCGTTCAGCCCAGTCCTTCATCCTACCTCACCAGATCAGCATTTGGCCAGGCACTGCCCTTGCTTCCACTGTTGCTCACAAGGTTCTCTCTGCTGGAAAGGAGAGCCCCATATCACCCACCTGAAATGTTCTCTTCTCAAGGTATTTAGGTGGAGAGATGAGTGTGAAGTGTTTCATTTGTGAATGATCATGGACTATCTCAGGGTTGAACAAATGGGCAAAGTCAAGTTTGATAGAAACGGGAGGCCCTTTACTGATAAGTAGACACTTTGGTGGTTCTGAAAAGTGTATCTCCAAGGCCTCTGGTAAAGCAAGTAGATGTTCCTTTGTTTGGCTTCAGTGCTCCCCGTGAAGGGAGATTTTAGAGGATTTGTCCAGCATCAAGCATTGGAAGTAGATTTGATTTTGTCCTTGGATAAAATGGGCATGGTATCTTTGGATTCTTTCATTTGCAAGTGATAAAGAATCCAACCCAGATTCACTTAAACAGAGGTGGGGATTACTGGTTCATGGACATGAGAAGTCCAGGGAGAGGGCTTGGCCAAGGACACCATCGATGTCCTCAGGTCTCAGCGGTGCCTTCCTCCATTTGTGGGTTAATCTTTAGCTTGGTTTCTCATGTAGTGGCCAGGTGTCTATAGCTACCCCATACCTGACTTCCTCAATTATATCAGGAAGAGAGAGAGAGAGATTCTCTTTCCCAGAAATATCCCTGTAAATGTGTCCTGGTGCTTGTTGTTCTGACCGTATTGTTGGAACTATTGCTGGCCCAGTCACTGAGGTAGGGGCCTTGCCCATGCTGACTGGCTTAGCTGGATCAGCAGCTCCCAGATCACCCCAAGAGTGGAGGAAAAGCAAAATGAGGGAATCTAGGGAGACAAAAACTAATTGCCCTTTGTAATTGCATCTTTCCCCCAAATTCAAACTGACTTTGGCAGGTGTTGGGAGTAAGTCTTAGGGGATGGGGTGGACATAGAGGGAAGCAAGAGGGAACAGAGAGTAGAAGAAAATGAACAGCGAGCAGAGAGGCTACCCCTGAGTGAGGAGGTGGCTGTCCACCCCTGCTCTCTGTCATCTGTTCAACCATAACAGCTCTTTTCATTTAATAGTTACTATGTTCTGAACGTTTTATAGGATAGTATCTCATTTAATCCCCATAGTGATCCCATGAGGTATGGACTGGTATTGGCCTTGTTGCACCGATCTTTGTCCCAGCAAGAGGTTAACGGATTTGTTTTTTTTTTTTGAGACAGAGCCTCAAGCTGTCACCCTGGATAGAGTGCTCTTGCATCACAGCTCACAGCAGCCCCCAATTCCTGGGCTCAAGCGAGTCTTCTGCCTCCGCCTCCCAAGTAGCTGGGACCACAGGCACCCGCCACAATGCCCGGCCATTTTTTGGTTGCAGCTGTCATTGTTGTTTGGCGGGCCCGAGCTGGATTCGAACCCGCCAGCTCAGGTGTATGTGGCTGGCGTTGAGCCACAGGCGCTGAGCCAACGGATTTGTTTAAGGTCCTATCCTCAGTAAGCAGCAGAGCCCACACCTGGGGCTGCTGGAAGTGGAACTTGTGCTCACTCCCAAAGGTAGGGAAATCGGAGATGGGCCTGAAATCGGTGGCCTTTTGGTTCTGAGTTTATGATTTGGGGGAAGATAGAAGGTCTAGATGAGGGTGGGGGCTAAACTGAGAGGGCTTCGTTGAAGCACCCCCACTGTGGGAAGTTAGGGGATATCCACGTGGAGAGGCACTCCAGGCCAGGAAATGACCATTTGTGATGGTCTAAAACTGCTGTCCTATAGCCGGATCTCTTAGTTGTAAGAGATACATAAAAAAGTCCTTTAAATTGAGGCCTCTATTAATTTTTAGCTAATCAAAAGTACAATTTTTACTGTAGACAGAAACTTGGCTTGTCAGACTCTGTCTCCAAATGCTTGGGAGTAACGAGCTGAGGCCATAGGATCACATCTCCATGGAATGAGGAAACGTGCCAGGGCTTCCTGGTCCCAGCCACAAAAATGGGGTATTTTTTATGTGCTGTTTTTATAGTGACTATCACAACTGGCAATATTCTTAAAACTTACTTGGGGTAATTGTAGTTTTATTTCATCCCTATAAAAGTCTTTCATTTGGAGCAGCATATAATAGTCTGTAAATCTCCATACAAATGCTACCCATCCATTTTTCACATGGGCTAGGAAGTAGCTTCAGCTGATCACTGAGGACATTTTGGCTGTGTTTATTGAAGCAGTCCTACTAAGCTGGGGAATATTTAATTCAGTATAAACCAGGTCAATTCAGCCAAATTTTATTGAGCCGGCTATGAGCCTCACACTAGCCAGCTATGAGCCTCACACTGTTTTAGGATAGAAGATGCAGAGTTAAATAAGATAGACTTTCTGTTTTAGACAATGTTTCAATTATTTGTTGCTTATATAACAGCTGCCTCAAAACTTTGGTGGCTTAAAGCAAGCATTTAATTTTGCTGGTGTTGTGTATCAGGAACCAGGGAAGGGCTCAGCTGGGTAGTTCATCTGGGACTCCTGTGATGTCAGCTGGGGTAGCTGGGGCTGGAAGACCTGCTCCCAAGAAAGCGTCTTTGCCTCCACACCTGATGCCTTGATGCCTTTCAACCTCTTTCTCTGTACATTGCATCTTCCAGGGCCCCTCCACAGGGTTTGGGTTTCTTACAACATGTAAATCTCAGGGTAATGGCCCTTCTCACATTGTGGCTGGTTTCTAATAGTCAAGAATTGGAAGCTTCCAGGTCCCCTAAGGGCTACATCCAAAACTGGCACAATGTCACTTCCATCATTGGCCATAGCAGTCACAAGGCCTGCCCACTTTCAAGTGAGTAGGAAGAATTCCATCCGCTGATGGAGAGAGTGGCAAGGTCGCCCTGCACAATGGGAGAAATTGCTTGCCTCTTTGTGCAGTTGGCCACAAAGGACATCCAGATGTACAATTTAGTAAATTATAATGTAGGGTGATAACCACAACAGTGAAGCCCCAGCAAATTGAAAGAAGAACCCAGAGATGGAGTAACAGGTTCCCTAATGGGGCCAGGGTGGGGAGAGGGTCCCAGAGGCTTCTAGGAGAAAGAGGCAGCTGAGCTATGTTTCAAAATATAAAGAGATGGTGCATTCCAGGGAGAGGGAACAGCATGTATGGGGGCATGGCATCGTGGTTGGTGTTTACCCAGAACGTCCCCCCATACTTCATCCCTTGTATTTAATTTTAATTGGGTTCATGTTTTATATGTATATATATTTTTTTTGACCAGAGTTTCATTCAGCAAATGTGTCCTGACCACCTAAATTATGCCAGACAGTATTCTCAGGCTCAGAATGTGGTAGTTGAAGTAAACAAAAGCAGTGAGAAGAGACCTGTTCATGCCCCTTCTGTTCTGTGATAGAGACCAGCAATAAACAAATGAACATTTAAATGTGGGCTATGATCGCAGGTAATGCTAAGCAATAAGATGGGGCTTAGCCGGGGATGCTATGTGAGACAGGACATCTGAGAAGGCTTCCCATGGGAGGTGTCACTTAGACAGCCGTGAAGGGGATCTGGAGTAGAGTTCTAAACAGAGGAACAGCTTGGGAAAAGACCTGGGAGTGAGCATGTTTAACTGCCTCGACACCTACCTTCTGCCTTGCATTGTGGTTTTCTCGGTGCCTGTGAACCTGCCCGGTCACTCTCCAGGCCCTCTGAGTTCACATGGTTGGAGCCCAGTGCCCTCTGCCTGCTCTTAGACAAAGCAGAGGCCATCTGCAGGTGGTGCCTTGCGCTCCAGGCCAGTGGCTTCCTAGGGCGCACAGCCTGTTCTTTCCAGACACCTCACCTCCTTGCTGTTCTTGGCACTAGGAGATTTGTTTTCACTTAGAACCTGGGCTCATCCACAACATCATTGTTGTTCTCAGGAAGCTGGCCCTTTCCCAGGGGGAGGAATGTGGGGCAGCGTCACCATAGTGAGCAATTTCACTAATAAGGAAGTGTGCTGGGATTCCAAAGGAGCGATGACTCAGAGGAAGATGCAGAACAGGTTCCCTGGCTACTCATCTGCATTCCTTCATCCATTCATTCCCAGGCAGTATTGAGCGTGCTGGTGGAAAGGCAGAGGCACAGATTCAGCTCTGCCATCTACTAGCTGTATAAGCTCAGCAGGTTGCTTTAACCTCTCTGTGTTTTTGTTTCTTCTAATGTAAAATGGGCATGATGCCTGTTTTTCAGAGTTGTGAGGATTAGATGAAAAGAGTCCCTGGAGATAGGATTTTGCCTGACTTAGAAAATATAGACCAGGATGTCAGATAAATCAAATGTCAGATAAATGAGGAATGATTTTCTTTGTAGTATAAAAATGTCTCAAATTATGTGTTTTTGTCTGACATTTAATTTTAACTGGGCATCCTATATTTTAACTGGCAATCCTACCCAGGGATAAAAAAGAATTAAAGAGAAATGCCCGACTTCGAGGAGCTCACGTTGGAACAAACATGAAGAACAGATGTAATTTAGTCGAAGGGCAGTTTGACCCAAGGCGGAGGTGTAGACAGAGTGTTGTTGAAACAAAGGAGATGTTTAAGAAAAACTCCAGACTTACTCTTGCTGATGGCCTGCGGGCTTGTCAGATGCCCCCGTGACTGTGGGATTGGGTGACTGTGGGACTGATGTTGGGAGAATGTAACAGTGAGAGGGACTGTTCACGTTTGCTTTTCCATTGAGTAATCCCGGAAGATGAGCTGTTTTATTCCCTCTCAAGGCAAAGAGTGACCTTTGTTGAATAGGAAGCAGACAGTTCATTACTTCTACTCATTTTCCATAGGCCATTGAAAAAATAAAATGAAACTAATTTAGGGGGGAAAAAAATCACATTGTTCCCTGACTGTGTGCAACATGCATTTCTCAGATAAAATGGTAAGAATTCATCATTCTGCTTCCCTGGAGGTCCTGTAGTAACTTTGCCACTCGCCACCCAGGGATCTAATAGGAGATCCCTAAAACTGGAGTTTCTGGCTCCAAACTAAAATTCTCCCCAAAGCCTCTCTTTGGGTAAAGCTCCAAGCATCCACATGCTGGGAGAAGAGGTTGGGAACATTTTTTAAAAGATGGCATCTGCCAGACACGTTTTTACCTTCTCTTGTCGATAAATGGCCTGGTATTGACCATGGTTTAATCAGCATTACTGAAGGGTCCCTCTGCTTTCCCAGATGTGGAAAAGGAATATTTTAGATCAAGAGGGCTGTTTTAAAACTCCTGAATGCCTAAAGACTGTTCTGGAGTCCTCTCAGTTATTTTCAGCCACCTCTGAAAACAAAATCCCCCGCGAGGTTTGAGTTTTCCATAGCACCACAGTGATGGATGGGCAGGAGTCAGCAGCCGGGCTTGTGCTAATAGGATTGGCAAGGGAGACAGAATGGGGGTGGGGGCTGCGGGGGAGGAGGGAAGGGGCTTCACAAGGTTATTTAGAGGCATTTGTTCAATTACAGGATTTGCAGCAAATTCTAATTGTTAGTAAGCTCTGGGCACCGTGCCAAAGTGCTTTTCCTACAGTGTCCCTCTGATCCTCAACCCTGCCTCATGCTGTAAGTGGAGACCCAGGGTGTTAGAGTTACTTGCTGGGGCCATGTGGCTAATGAGTAGCCTCAGGCCTTTTGATTGCACAGCCTTGAACTTGCCACTGTGTTCTATGGCACTTGGCCATCACATGTTCTCCTGAAGTCGTGTCCCCGTTTGCTACAGGTATTTCTGCTCTTCCTGCTTGCCTTGGTGGGTAGAAGATTGGCCTGGCCCCTAATAACCTACTGAGAGTTGAATGTGTCTCCCAAAGTTCATGTGTCGGAAAGGTAATTCACAATGTAATAGTATTGAGAGGTGGGACCTTTACTGGGTGACAAGGTCAGGAGAGCTGTGCTGTCCTGAATGAATTAATTCCTGATAAAAAAGGTTGAGTTCAGGCCCCTTCCCTTACTCAAGTGTTCTCTGTCTCTCACCATGTTGTGGCACAGCAAGAAAGTCCTGGACAGATGTAGCCCTGTGATCTTGGACTTCCCAGTCTCCCAAGTTGTGAGCTAAATAAATCTCCATTCATGATAAATTACCCAATCTCAAATATTCTGTTGCAGCAACACAAAACAGACCACGGCATGTCCTCTCCACATCCATGTCCATTTGTGTTTGACCTGAGGAAAGTCCTGGGACCCTCTCTAAGGCATCAATCTCTGCAGTAAAATGATGGGCCAGGCTGAGTTAGCAGAAGTCCCTTTGTGATCTGAAATCCTGTGGCAAGCTGTTTTGTTTCATTCACTCACTTCTTTATTAATTGATCAATTAATCCATTCAATAAATATTAATACCTACCTCAGGCCAAGGATGTGCCCCAGATACAGTGGTGACTAAGCAGAAACTGGAGTCCAGGGGGTGAGACAGCTGCGTAAACAGGCTCTTACGACTGCAGACAGGGGCTATTTGGTGGCAGATGCAGGGTGCTGTGGGATCTTGGTGGGGTCAAGCGAGGCTCTGATCTTGGAGGCTTGGAGGGACCTCCAAGGTAAGAGCTGATGATGTTTAGTTTTCCAGGCTCAGAGAGAACAGTCTGTGCAAAGGGAGGGCACGCACAAAACACTTGGGGAATTGAGAGCTACACAGACTGTCTGGACAGAGCATAGAGCAGGGTGAGAGGGAAATAGTCTGGAGGAAAAGAGGATGCCGGAGAAGACAGGACCACATTGTCAGGACCTCAGAGGCCCCGGGAGGTGATTGGTGTTTGTTCTCAGGCAGGTGGGCATATGTTGAAGGGCTGCCCTGGGTAGCTATCTGATGTTGTGTCCTGCACAAGAGGGCCCAGCTAAGGGCAACCCCTCTCCACACTCAGTCCCAGTGCTGGAGAACCTCGCACCTACTTCTGAGTCTCAACAAGGAGCCTTAAGGGCTAGTGCTACCCTTGATATAGGAGAGTGATGCAATCAGATTTGTGTTTTTGAGCCTTTTCTCTGGCTGCAGGGAGGATCTGTTGGATAATGGGGACTACAGAGAAGATGTAGTAAGGACCTGGGGAGGCAGTGGGAATGGAGACAGTGAATAAGGTTGTCCAATGGCTTGGAAGAACTGTGAGTTAGTGAGGTGGGAAAATTCTTTCAGAAGCAGAAATATTAGGAGGGAGGAACACAACTGAGAGGATGAGTGTCTTGCCCCCAGGCGGCTGAGGGAGCCAGCGTTAGGTCTGGTCACTAGCTCTTCAGCTCTGGCTCAGACATTGGAGCCAACTATGGGAGGTGATGGCCATGTGGGCCAATGGCCACAGTCAAGGCCAAGAGTCAGGAGACCCAAGCATTCAGCTCACGGCAGACTGCTCTTCTGAGGTTCTAAATAGCATTCTCCCCGACTTTCTTTCATGACATTTGATCCAGGCATTTAGGGAGTGCCAGCTAAGTGTGTCTAGCTCTGTGCCAGCATGGTTGGGGGATACAGAACCATATAATACAGTCTGCGCCCATGAGGAACTCACGAGTTGGGCAGCAATGAGGGGACAGTTAAGCATCCAAGACTACCTGAGAGGTGCTGAAGGAATGTTCCAGCTGTGTAGGGAGACAATGGAAAGTGACTTGGGATCTGGAATCAGACAGAACTGGGCTCAAATTCTAGCTTTGAAAAACATTTCCTGGGCAAATATCTCGGATCCTGGGCAGATCATGTAACCTCTCTGAGCCTCAGTCTGCGCTTCTGTAAAATGGGATGGTAATACTTGACTGGTTTACTTCCAGGATTGCTAATTCAAGGCATATAAAGTGCTTAGTATGCTTTACACTGCAGTAAACCAGTAGAGGGTAACCATGTTTAATACAGTTTAGAACAGGCCAGTTTTTTTGGCATCTTTGTTGTACACTTCTGAGAATTTTGACACATAATACAGCCTTTTAATCACCAGCACAAACAAGATACAGCACAGTTCCACTACCTTCCCCCAATTCCCTTGTCCTGCCCCTTTGAGGGTTAAACCTTTCATACCCCTTTTTACCTTGTGATAATTTATTATCTGTCAGTTTTTGCGATAGCTTTCTTAAGGTGTAATTCAGATACTGTACAATTTACCTATTGAAGGTGTGCGATTCAATAGTTTTTGATATATTCAACCATCACCACAGACATTCTCAGGGCACCTTGATCACCCCACAGGGACCCCCCCCCCGTACCCTTTAGCAGTAAACTCTTCTTTTATCTGCTGCTCCTCCTCCGCCCCAGCCCTGGGGCAACCACCGATCTCCTGTCTGTCTCTATGCATCGTGCTAATCCTAGACCAGTGAGTCTCAACCCGTGTGCCATGAAAAATTTTAAAGATCATGAATTAAATTATTTTGGAAGAAGTTCAAAGCACAGTAAGTATCTTCTTCTTCTTCTTCTTTTTTTGATCAACATCATTTAAGTGTGCCTCCAAAGTTTGAGTATAGGTTCAAGTGGGCTGTGAGATAAAAAGGTTGAAAAACACTGTTCTGGACATTCATCTAAAGGAGGTCATACACTATGACCTTTTGTGTCTTTTGTGACCTTTTGTGTCTTTCACAGAGCACAATGTTTCCAAGGTCCATCCATTTGTAGCGTGTATCAGTATTTCATTCCTGTTTATGGCTAAATAATATTCCATTGTATGGATATACCAAATTTTGTTTATCTGTTCATCAGTTGGTGGACAGTGGGTTGTTTCTGTTTTATAGCTATTATGAATAACCCTGCTGTGAGAATTCATGTACAAGGTTCCTGTGGATATTTGTCCTCATATGGAGTTGCTGGGTCCTATGGTAACTCTTATGTGCAATATTTCCAGAACTACCAAACTGTTTTCCAAAGTGGTTTACACGTCTTACAATCCCCTTCGTGGTGTGCAAGAGTTTCAGCGTCTCCACATGCTTGTCAAACACTTGCTATTGTCTGTTACTTTGATTATAGCCGTGCCAGTGGGTGTGAAGCAGTGTCTCTATTGTAGGATCTCTATGTAAACTTTTCACCCCTGGCCATTCATTGACATAGTCCCTGGCCCTAGAGTTTTGCCTTTTCTAGAATGTGATCACTATAATCATACAATATGTCACTTTTTGGCTCTACCATCTTGTACCTAGCATTATGAACTAGATATTCATCTGTGGATGGCATTCCTTTTTGTTGCTAAGGGGTAGCATTCCATCGCATGGGTGTACTACCTACATGTACCTGCTCTTACACCCAGTTAACTTAGAGAGGTCTTTTGCTCCAATGAATCAGGCAGGCACCAAGTCCCCTCCCTTGCCAGGGGCTTTTATAGTTGAGAGACCTCATCAGGCTGCCAGCACTGCAGGAGACCCCCCCCCCCACCGCTCCTCTTGTAGGTCTTTGAGCTGCAGAGCTGGGTCCACCATCTGTGATTTGGAGCCCCTCTGGAACTGAGTGGGATTAGAATTTCTCTGTGGCATGGCGCTGACATACCATTCATGGGAAGTGGGGTGTGTGGGCCACAACCCAGTGAGACAGGTGGAACCTGGAGTGCCTAGACCAGCTGGTGTTTGGGAGCCCTGAGCCTCCACTGCCCAGCTGTCTCCTTTCTCATCAGGGAGCCCCCAAAGCTCCCTGGGCTGATAAACAAAGCCATGTTCTTGTTCTCTTATCTGTTTCCATCTTTTCACGGCAGATCTGCAACTTGGGGCTTTGAGTACTGCCAGCCCCCACTCCCACCCCCTGGTGCTGCAGTTTTGCAACTTTCTATACAGGGCCAGGTAGGATATAATGTAATGGCATAAAATAATAATGAATTAGCACCTACCGGGTTCACTACATGCATTAGAACCCATGAAATAGACACAATAACTTTATGCAAGAAGAAGTCAAGGTCCCAGGTGATTAAGTAATTCATTCAAAGTTACATCCTGGTCAGCAGCAGGGGCGGGGTTGGAATCCACCATCTGTGCCTTCATCCACCACCAGTGTGTCCTAAGCCCCAATTATTCAGGTAGTACTTTTATGAGTTTTCTCCTACCACTTGTGCTATTATTTGCCTTTTTTTTAATTTTTATTTTTTGAGACAAAGTCTCACTCTTTTGCTCTGGGTAGAGTGTGGTGGCATCCTCATAGCTCACAGCATCCTCAAACTCTTGGGCTCAAGAGATCCTCTTGCCTCAGACGCCCAGTTAATTTTTCCTACTTTTTTTTTTTTTTTTTTTTTTTGTCTTTTTAGTAGAGATAGGGGTCTTGCTCTTGCTCAGGCTGGTCTCGAAACTCCTGAGCTCAAGCAATCCACCTGCCTCGGCTTCCCAGGGTGCTAGGATTAAAGGCACTAGCCAGAGTGCCTGGCCTTGTCTAACTTTTAAATTAAAATTGACTTCAAATTCCCATTTTTCTTTTGCAAAACCATGATTCATACCCCAAAAACACAGAGGGTGAGATGTGCTAGTTTTATTTTATGTTTTTGTAATTCACCTTAAAGTAAATAAACGTGACTGTTCATCCATATGTCACCTAAAACCAGCTCATGTCCGCCAGTGGTGGGTGGACCACCCTGGAGGGTAGGCACCGGCGTGGCATTTGTGGATTGGTTTATGGGCTGGTCTTTCTTTCTCCCTCAGTGGAGAATTGCAAGTGTGTCTGGGTTTCATTCATCTCGGTATCCTCAGCATCATGAGCCGTGTAGACCTGTTACAGGCACTTGGTAAATGATGAATGAGGAGATGCCCGAATGCGTGTACCCCAGGGGAGCAGAGTGCTTAGGAGCTATGATGGCTGGGCTACTGCGGACGGCAGGAGGCCACATTCTCTGTGGGAAGCGCTCCCAGCTGTCTGAACCTCTAGGTTTGTGGATGTCCTGGTGATTAGTCCTTCCCGCCACTTTGATCTTCGATGTGAGGAAATCAGCTCCCATCTGGTTGTTTCTTTAGCCAAAAGGTTTCCTACCTTGCGTGTCCCTCGCTGCCTTCCTGCTTCCTTCAGCTTTCGAATAAAGGCCAGCACTGCTGTAGACAAATTCTGCACCATCTTCTTTGGAAGCAAACACAGCCACAGAGTCTCAGCAGCAGTCAAGACTGCAGAGCTGTGCTTAGTACTTGGACAAGTCCAAAGACCTGTCAGTGATCCTACTATGTGCAAGCGCTGGGCTGATGTCACTGCATTCTCGCATGCTTCAGATTGGGACCCTCTGGGCATTAGCACTGGAGCTAGAACCTGACTTCTGAGTTTAAAAAGGAAAAATATCAGCTCAGCAAGTACTGACTGAGGGCCAGCTGTCTGCAGGGCTCTGAACTCAGTCTTAATATGAAAACAAGGAACTCAGAGAGGACTCTGAGGAATCTCATTGAGTTACTAGGGAAGCTGCATGTGCATTGGGTAGCATCCTGAAATGTCACCGTACTTAGAAAGCCAGCATATTATGGGCGCATTCAGCAGGCAAATGACACTCATGAGTTTAATCAGCA
This sequence comes from Perodicticus potto, assembly GCA_963574655.1. Taxonomy (NCBI): domain Eukaryota; kingdom Metazoa; phylum Chordata; class Mammalia; order Primates; family Lorisidae; genus Perodicticus; species Perodicticus potto. The sequence continues at coordinate 104,653 of CAUYRH010034901.1, read as the reverse complement.
TTTCTGGGGTATCTTTTGCAAGAATGGCAAACATATGGCATGTGTGTGCTCCCATTTCCACCCGCTGCTCCGTAGAGGTGGCCCCAGCATCCTTCTCCACCCAGTGCCCTGGACATTTAGAGTTGGTATTTAAAGTGACATCTATTTACTGCCCCTGCTCTGTTACTTGAAATGTACTAGAACCAAAATGTCTTTTCGTTCATGAAATAATGGTGCTCAGAGCATGCTGGCACCATGCTTGGTGCAGGGCATGCACTAACTCAGGCTGCTGTGGGCCCTGCAGTCTCTGGTTCCCCTGGGAGGCCCTGATGGGATAGGAGATGGTAGCTGATGTCTCCAAGCTTTTAAAATTCTTACTTGGCAGAATACCATAGTTGGCACTCATGTTGTTGATCTCATACAGCTATCAAAAAAAGTCGTATATCTGTGAAATTCTTTCCTTCCTTGCTTCCTTCTGCAACTTCCTTTCCCTCCTTCTCTCCCTTTTTCCCCTCCCTTCCTCCCTTGCCTCTCTCCTCCTGTCCTTTTTTCTTTCACTTCCTCTTGAAAATATTAAATTGCCTGCAATGGACCAGACACTCTTCTGTGATATAGCAGCTAACAGCACAGACGAAATCTTCTGCCCTCAATAGAACTCACGTTCTAGTGGGGGAGGGGGAGACAGAAATAAACGAAATCCGTAATATAAAATATATAATATGTTAGGTGGGGATAAGTGCTGCAGAGAAAAATATAGCAGGGGATAAGGATATGCATGTTGGGAGATGGTGATTTTAGTTGGAATGTCAAGAAACAGTGTTGAGGGAGCGACATTGTAGTAGACCTTCAAAGAAGTTAGGGAATGAGCTGTACAGATAATTGGAGAAGGGCCCTGTAGGCAGCAGGGACGGTAGGTGCAAAGGCCCTGAGGCAGGAATGTGCCTGGCATGTTTGGAGAATAGTGGGAAGGCTGGCTGGAATGGGTTGAGGAGGGAAAGAGTGGAAGATGGATTTAACCAGGTAATGGGGAGTGGAGGCCAGATCTTGGAAGAGTTTTGGATTCCTGTCCTAAATAATGATTCTGAAAATATGGTCCCTGAATATGGGCACCAGTGAATTAGAAACTTTGAGGGTGGGGTCCACAATCAGTATTAGTGAGACCTCCCTGGGGATTCTGATACCTGCTGAGATGGGGGAGCCATTGCTTTGCAACCTCCAGACCAGCCCTGCCACTCTCTGCAGAGTCTGCTGTCCCCTCCGTGTCCCTGGCAGGCTGTGTGCAGCCACAGGTGTGACATAGGACAGAAGCGGCATCGTTATTGACCTGACCACTTGATCACAAGAAATGCCATCAACTCAGCATCTGAAAGTTGGCATTCAGACCAAAAAAAAAAAAAAGTCAGATGCCGTGCCTGTGCTCCAGCTGAGGTTGGGTGACTGCAAGGGTGAAAGGTAGGAGGCAGAAGACAGGGCTGACTGTCATGGACCGTCAGGGTGGAGAGACCCTTAGGACATCTGGTCTGGGCCTGTCATTTGACAGATGAGAAGACGGAGGCCTCAGAAAGGGAAGTAACTGCCCTTTTAGGTCCAGATGCAGTTGCTGTAAGTCCTCTGGGCTTTTAGGCACCTGTTTCCTTTTAAATTTTGCCCCCAGACTCCAGGCTCCGGGCAGCCAGACTGCTCTGCTGCTCAGTAGATGTCTGGGATGTGGCTGTGTGCTGGCTCCACGTGGAGCAGAGGCCTGACAGCAGGGATTTGCGCTCCCTCCTGCACAATGTCATATGAAAATGAAACATTTCTGGAGATCAGTATAGCGACCTGTCACCAGGCGGACTTGAGTCACTGAGTAGTCTGAGAGTCCCCAAATGACAGCTCTCAGGTGTTGATCCTTCCTGTGTCCGGGTACCATAGATTGAACAGGCAGCCCCCAAGTTACAAACAAAACTGACATACAACTTGCACTTAAGAACGGAGGCTATCACAGGTAACAGGTAAATGTACCTATTCCAGCTTACATACAAATTCAACTTAAGAGCAAACCTTTGTAGCCTGGGGACGGCCTCTATTTCTAACCTTGTCGGGTAGGGTTATGTCATCCCATTTTACAGACAAGAAAGCCAAGGCTCAAAAATTTTAAGTACTTGCCCTGAACTGGGATTTGAGCTCACCTTGGTTTGACCTATAGGGATTGTTCCACTTCTCTCTGCCACTTTCCTAGTCATCTTCCAGCCTGTGGCTTGGGCACCAGTGTGGCAATGGGGCTATTGCCAATTTTCTCTCTTCTCTCCCTTCCTCACTCTCTTCCTGCCATCATTCCTTTTTTCTTTTCTTCCTACCTCAAAATTTTATCAGGTGCTCACCATGTGCCAGACTTATTCTGTGTTATTAGGGTCCACTGATAGATGGTCCCTGCTCTCACAGAGCCCCAAGGCTGATAGGACACGAACACATAGCTAGGTAGTTATTACACTATACAGTCACTACTATAATCAGGGTCTGAACAAACTGCAATGGAAATGAACATGATGAACGTCTTCCTAGAGGTGGCGATAGCCAAGTTGGGATTTGCAGGATGAATAGGAGTCCATCAGAAAGAGATGGGAGGTGATTAGAGAAAGGTGAGGAAAGGAAACAGCTCTTGAGGGACCTTAAGGGATTAGGGTATGGACTATTCGAGTAACAGCAAGCGTTTTACTGGCCTGGAACCCAGCCAGCAGGGTAGGATGTAAGATTGCAAAGATAGGGCTGGGGCCAGATCACAGGGGCTTTAAATACCATGCTGAGATGTTGGCACTTTAACCTGTGGGCAGTGAAGGCCCCAGAGTCTTAGGCTCCCATTCCCTGAATGTTGTTTCTAGGCAGTTCTAGCTTCCTTGCTTTGGTCACCACCTCCCTTTTCCAGCCAGCACTGATTGTCTGAAAGTGCCCCAGTCTCCAACACATCCTTGCTCTGGCTTCTTTCAGAACAGTCAAAACCCTGGTCCCTTACCTGGTAAAGTCAGGGAAGAGGCTTGACTACCTGAGCATAGTCCTAGTTTCCTAATGGATCTGATTCCAAAGAGCAACCAGGCCCATCTGAAGGCAGGTTGAGCTGTCCAAAGGAGTTCTCTCACTGGGCACCTGGCTTTTTGAAAAATGAAAAGTATCCTCTTTTCATGTTTCTAGATACATGTATATCAGAGAAAAATTAGAGCATTTATATAAGCAATAAAAGGAAAAATTATAAATGGCCAGTGTCAACAACTTGGTATATATTTTTTCCCAATGTTTATGCATTCATATTTTTTCCTTACAAACTAGAATTGTAGTTAGTGTACATACTGTTCTGTACTTGCTCTTTTCACTTACCAGATAATGAACATCTTTATACATATATGTCATGACATAGTCTTTGACAACATCATTTAAAATGGTTGCATAATGTTCTCTCTTATGGTTAGTCCTGTGATACTGGACATTTAGGTTATTTCTCATCTCTCAGGTCTATAAGCTGTTCTGGATTAGATTACTCTGCAGTGTGGCTTTTCATCTATGATTAATTATATCCTGAAGATACAGTCCTAAATGAGGATTTGCTGGATTTGACCAGCCAGTTCATAAAAGACCTGAATGCCCTCCAGAAAGACTGTAGTGACAACTATTAAGGTTTGAGAAAATTCGATAAATGGCACCTCCTCTCCCTACACTAGTGCTGATATAGCTCAAGTAGACAGAGGATATGTCAGGGAGATGGATAGCAACATGTCATTTTTATTGCTAATAAAGACAGTGTTGGAGAATGTGGCTGCTAGAGATTGAATATTTGTGTCCTTCCCAAAACTCATAGGTCGAATTTTCCCTAAAGTGAGGATATTAGGAGGTGGGGTCTTTGGGAGATGATTAAGTCATGAGGGTGGTGCCCCCATGATTGGGATTAGTGCCCTTATAAAGGAGAACCCAGATAGCTTACTTGCCCCTTCCACCATGTGAGGACACAATGAGAAAGTCACTGTTTATGAACCAGGAAATGGGCCCATGTCAGATATCGAATCTCCCAACACCTTGATCTTGGACTTTCCAGCCTCCAGAACTGTGAGAAAGTAGTGTTTGTTGTTTGAGCTATTCAAAATGATATTTTTCTTTTTACACCAGCTCAGACAGACTAAGACAGTGGCTTAGTTTTGCCACAGTGATTGGTTGGCTTCTTAATTCTGAACCTACAACTGATTAGGGGTAAACCCCTGCTCCTGGGCTATGCTGGAAAACTGTGGCCCTCACCCTAGAAACTGCAATACCGAGTCTGGCAGAATTCTTGCTTCCCTTAGGCAGCTGGATCCTAAGGAGGATAAGCTGAATATGACTGCCTCTCTTCCCAAACTTACTGAGTCAGATGAATCATTCCACCTTCCCAGGGAGGGAGTATGGGAGTACAGGAATGCTAGGGATCTTATACAAATGAATGTCCCATTTGGCAGGGAATCAGGAGAAGGGAATAAGTATTCTCCAATAATCGCTGTAAAAATGATAGCTAATTTATATTAAGCACTGTGCTTTTGCATACATCTCTTTTGATTTTCTGAACAATAAGATAGATATTTTGTCCATTTTCATCTTGTAAGGGGGGAACCTGAGAGCTACAGAATTAAGTGCTGTTCCACATCTCCTAACCTAGTACCAAAAGAGCTGGGATTTGAACCTAGGCAGCTGGACACCAGAGACCACTCTCTCTCTTAGCCATAATAGCCCCCCTGCCAGTCAGCATCACTTGCCTTTGAAAGGTCAATTCTTCAGATGAAAAGTCAGCTAAGAGCCATACCTGTCGGCATGTCATTGTCCCCAGGTTGCAATGGCATGCCCCTAATAGCACTGGGATGGACCTTCTGACCAGCCCTGTTCTCATGAAATTCATTAATTGCTTTTGAAAGAACCACTTCACCAAGTGTCCTAAATTACCATCAGCAGCAATTATGATGGACCACACACAACAGAAAGGACTTTGACAAGTGTCCTTGCTTCAAAGAGGACTGAAAGAGACATACTTGAGTTCACGAAGGGAGGTTTTTGATGATTCCTCTTTGACTTAAGGATTGCAGTGACTCATTAAGGGTCTGCTTTGATTTGGGGAGAAAACAATGAATCTGTTAAAGAAACAATTTTCTGATTAGAAAGAAAACATAATTTGAGAAGGGGGATGAGAACGCTAATTAGATTTTTAATTGTGTCTGTTGCCTGTTAGGGTAAACTCTAAGGAATTGAGTAAAGGAAGAGAAACTGAGTTTTTCTTTATGTGGCTTTCTTCTGTTCCAGGCAATTCTCCAAAGAACAGTCACCTCTGTTGTAATCCATTTTCAGTTTTAATTTGCCTTACAAGATGAAACCAGGCTGTTTTTCTTTTTCTTTTTTAAAGCAAGCAATTCTGTTATTTCTTTGATTATATGTTGTTATGGCTTTCTTATTCTTTAAACATTAGCTAAGCTATACTAAGAAATTTATAGACCTAGATGTTTATGCATTAGTATTTCTGACTGGTAAAAATGTTGGTGAGGAAATGTAGGATACTGATTAAGAGTTTGGATTCTGGAGTCTCAGTCTAAGGGTTCCAAATTAACTATCCTTTACTAACTCTTGTGATCTTTGGCAAATTACCTAACCCTTCTTTGCTTTATTTTTGTTTGCATAAAACATAGGGATAATGACAGCACCCCCATCATAGACTCATTATGTGGAGCTGATGATTAGTAGTTAGGATAAGCTAGGTTATGCTGCAATAACAGACAAATTCCAAATCTCACAGGTTTCATGCCACCAATGTGTATTTCTTACTCACGTGAATTTCTGTGAAGGTCGGTCTAGAATGACTCCAGAGCAGTTGCCTTCCATGTGTTGCCTCAACATATTCCATGCATCTGAACTTCACAGCCCATTCATATCAATGTGTTTCCATTCTTGCTGCAACAGGGAAGACATATTATGGAGAATTATGCACTGATTCTCAAAACACTCCCAAAGACAGTGACATAAATTGCAAACCACAAATCACTGTTCACACTTCATTGGCCAAAGCAAATTGCAATGCATGAATTTAAGGTGAAGAAAAGGGAAACAGAGAATATTGATGAGTGGCAGTGTGTCTAGCACCATATGCACTGTGCTTATGAGAAAGGGTGCCTGGCACAGAGTAAGCATGAAGTAAGCATAAGTTGTTGTGGAAGGCCAGCTTATTACTGCCAAAATATTATTTTAATTTTTGTTGGAGCTGGTTTTTCTTTCTTTTTAAGGACCTTAAGGAATAACTCCCACACACTCAAAGAGGCCCAAGTGTGCTCCCCTGGGAGGAAGTGTGTGTTGCTGACTGTCACAGTGGTTGCTCTGGCACACAATAGGTGGCACACATTTGGGAGGTTAGCATTAGCAGTGTTTGAGAACATGGTCTTAGAGTCACACAGACTTGAATTTGCATCCTAGAGCCAACACTTATTGAGTGCATGACTGAGAACAGGTTATCTAACCTTTCTTAGATGACACTCAGTGACTTCACAGTTAAAGGGGTCGTAGTAGCACCCACCTCACAGGGTTGCTGTGATAACTAAGTAAGATAATAGATGTAAGATGTTTGCAGAGCCTGATACAAAATTAAGTGCCCATGGATGTGATGCTGATGATGATGAAGATTAACACATTTTCTGAACCCTCAGCTTTCTCATCTGTAAAATGGAAATAATAATACTTACCTTTCAGATTTTTTTGGAGTCTAAGGGAGATCCCCTACAGATACTTAACACACAGAGTAGACACCAAAAGATAGAGATTTTCCTCTTCTCTCCACCTGATTGATCATGACATCACATTTTGATTGGATCCAGCTGTAGGATACCATTTGGGATATCTTCTTCAACTCCTTCCTGCCTCCCAGGGTCTTTGAGGGTTGAACGAGGTGATGGAAATACCTACCAGTGTGGACATCATAGCTGCTCAGTAAATGTTGGCTTCTGTGACCCTCACCCTGTCCTACCGTGTCCTCCACTCCCTAAAGTGGTATTCCCACGATGGGATGGAATTCTAGGCATCAGAGAGTGAGAGGTTTTCCGATGCTGGGCAGATCCAGTTGGCACCACACGAATTGTAGCAGACAGCTGTGCCACAGTCAGTGACCCTGCCTGTTGCCAGGGATGATGCCACATGAAGCAACTGTGACCCCCCCCCCCAAATGAAAGGTTAGACTCCATTCACAACTGAGGGGAATTCATGGAATTTGACAGCCTCCAAAGGATGTTGGTAGCCAACACTGGGATCCACCAACTGTTGGCTTAGGCACCCAAAGGTACCCCTGGGAGATAATAAAACCAGAATTGGGATAAGACATCAGGAGAATATACTACACATTCCCACAATAATATTGCTTCCATGAGCACCTTCCCTGTGGGAGTTAGACAGGTGGATTTCTCTGTGGGCCCCAGACTTTATGCATTAAGTTGGTGTGAAATCTCCTTCTTTCTTCAGCACCATCTCCCTTGTCATCCCCCAGCCTGGGCTGGGGTCCCCCTAGAACCCTGACACTTCCTGGCCACCCTCACTGTTCTAGAAGGCTTCTGAGAATATGCCACCTCCTCTTTGAAGACTTTCTTTCTCCTTCTCAGCTGGTTGGTCACTCCTGCTTGAGCCCCTTGCCAGTATCTCTCAGTGCTCAGCACCCAGGCACCAGCACACAGTATGTGGTTAGCTGACGACTATTGAATGAATAATTAAGGGAGGAAATCAGGGACTTCGAAAACAACTATTTTCCAGAGGAAGCATCTTATGTAAGGTCCTTGGATGTAATAAGGCTTGTAGGAATAGAAGAGTGAACATTTTCCTCCTCTTCTACTGTCTTTAAAGGAAAAAGAGTGAAAAAAGGAAAAAATCTTAACACCAGGAAACAACTCCGCAGGATGTCACTTGAGACTACAAAAAAAGATGTAGACTTGGGAGAAAAGTGCACAGAGATTGATTAGTCATGCCTGCTGGGCAGTAGGCTAGGAGGAGGGCAGCACTTAGGCCTGAGAGCTGCCATCTCTCCTCAACCCTTAACAAGAGGCCAAATTAGTGAAAATGCAGCTTTAAGAGTGAAGCATAGCCTCTTCTTCAGACTCTAATTGGGCTATTTAGCAAATGTGTTTTACTATTAAAATGAAAATGGGGTGGAAAATGTAATTCACATTGAGTATATATTGGTACCCAATTAACTGAAAATGTATATTTTTTAATGTATGAGAAGGAAAATAATGCCCTTCATCTGAATCACTGATGATTCTTTCTGGCTAGTAAGGGAGCTGATAGCATCTTGGGGCCAGAGAAGAGAGGCTTTGCAAACTCAGGCTGTGAGAAGCATTCAACTGAGAGTGCTCACTCCTGCAGGTGTGGGCCTGAACAAGACTTGTGTGCTTGTTCACTGGGCCATTGCGGCTGGACATTTGCCCTCAGTTGAGCTCCAGTCATGCAGCTAGAGGGCATTCCCAACCACTCCCCAAATAGTGGGGGCACAGGTGATCAAAGCTATTTGTTCAGAGTTTGCCACTCTTGGTGCAGCCCAGTTTTTGTCTTTCCAGCCAGGCCACCTGCTTTGTTAAAGTTTCACCACCAGTGCTAGGCTTTCTGTCTTGTTTTAGTTCTTAATTTTTCTTTTATCATCTGTGATCTCCACTTCCCTATAGGTACCCATCTAAGATGTTTAATATATACTCTTGAATAGATACTAGCAGCACCTGAGTTATAAACATCCCACTCATGTACAACTTGCACTTATGAATGGAGCTATTACAGGTAATAGATAAATGTACCTGTCTCATTTCACATACAAATTCAACTGAAGAACAAATCTATAGAGGTTTGTACCCTGGGGACTTCCTGTATATATGTTTGTAAAACATGTACTGTCGCTCTGTGTTTGTGTGTAATTGACTTATAGAAATGATCTTGTGTAAAGGAGGTTATTCTGATTTTATCATTTTCACCCAATGTTCTCACTCTGTTGTTGGCTGTATGTCTAGTTCATTGCTTTTGATAGCTGTACAGCTGAATCAATCAAAGTAGGCTAAGTATGCTAAGTTGGTACAGTAACAACACCACAATCTTTGGCCACCCTGCATGTCCTTCAGGCCAATGGGAGCTTTGCTTTGGGGACTCAAGCTAATAGAGCCTCCACCACTCACCACAGCAGGAAGAAGAGAAAGCAGCAAATCATTCACTGGCTGTTAAAGCCTCTGTCCAAGCAGTGGCAAATAGCACACTGATTTTTAGAGTCTCTGTCCAGAAGTGGCCAGAACAAGTCATGTGGTCATCCCCAACTTCATTAAGTGGTGGGAAATGCAATCCTACCATGATTCTAAGTGGAGGAAAAACCTGGAAATATTTTGGTGAACAGTATAATGACTATCATACAGTAAGCAAGCACTCAATGATGGGCAACTAGTCGTTTCCAATTCCCCATTACCACAAACAATAATGCTGGCATGAACAGACTTTTTACTTGTCCCCTTATGGACAGGGCTCTGTGTCTAGGAGTGGGGGTTTGGCGGTCATAAAGTTTATATGTACTTGGTTTTAGTAATCAGTACCAGATGAGTATGTGAGGGTTTCCATTTACCCATATCTTCTCCAACACTTGTTATTAATCAGCATTCTACTTTTCCCCCTAGTCTGTTGAATATAATGCAGACTCTCACTGTTGCTTTCATTTTTCATTTCTCTCATTACTAATGAATTTGAGCTCTTTTCATCTACTTGTTCACCACTCTGGTTTCCTCTAGGAACAACCTGTTCCAATTCACAGACCATTTTTCTATCGTGTTTTCTATCTTTTCCTGTTGACTTGTTGTGGTTACTTATGTAGCTAGATGTTAATCCTTTGTTGGGTTTAGACATGGAAAATCTTATTTTCCACTTTGCCACCTCTCTGTTAACTTTGCCCATAATGTATTTTGTTGAACAGAATCCCGTAATTTTGATGTAATAAAATCTATGAACTCTTTTCTTTTTGCTATTGGATTTGTGCTTTGGGGATTTTATTTAAGAGCCCTTCTATACCTTAAGTTTGCAAATGTGCCTCTCTTTCTTCTGTAGCTTTATAGTTTTCTTTTCACATTTAGTTTTTCACCTACTTAGAGGCTACTTTTCTATATAGTGTATGGGAGGGATCCAAATTTATTTAATGAATCAGTTTTCTTGACATGATTATAGAGAAATTCCTGTCCCCATTGTGATGAGATGTGGCCTTTATCATCAATCAAGTTCTTCTGAACATAGGTTTATTTCTCTTCTGTTATGAGCTCTCTGGACCTTACTATCCAAAAATTAAATCAGAGTATATTCCTGTGTTTGGTAGAATTTGCCTGCTATATTCTGAGTAGCAGAACCATGATGATTTCCTGTAAAGCCAGGAGGTGGTGAAGCGTAGTGAAACAAACTTGAAGGTTGGGGTCAAATGAACCCGGGCTCAGTCCTGGCCCCTGCAACTTACCAGCCACATGAACTTGTATATCTTCTTCAACCTTTCTGAGCCTCCATTTTTCCATCTGCAAAACTGGCATGATAATATGTACTTCTTAGGATTTTTGCAAAATTAAATGCTAGAATATAAGCAAAAGCATGGCTTTCAGCAAATGTTATTTTACTTTGGTCACCATCTCCAGACAGTGATTTTTAATCACGCTGTAAGGAGTTTTCCTCAGGTCTTACTACCGTAGGTATAAATGAGGGACATGTTACCCCTGACCCCGCAAATGTCATTGCCTCTTGTCCCTACCTATTCATCCATTGTTTCTACTCAGTTATTTCTGTGGGTCCCCATGGCGCCACTGGGGACTCATGGAAGCTTCCCATTGATTTTCCTGCCGCTGAGCACACTTCTGTCGACGCTGCTGAGGCCTTCATGGAACACATGCTTGAGTCACCCAGTTGGCTTGGTGACAGAGGCCTGTAGCACGGTAGGTGCTTATCCAGGAGTGCTGGGCGAGTGTGTTACCAGGGTACTCCTCCTGCCTGGCCAGTTCTGCACGTGGGCTTTAGAAAGACATAGCATTCCTGCTTGGCTGTCCTAACCCCTCTCTACCCTCTCCTCTGAAAAAAATAAAATGAAATCATAATAAAGCAAGGGCTCTGGGTTCAGTGCTTGAGGGAAGCACTGAAGGCTTTGCAGCTGGGCTCTGGGCTGGCTGGCCTGTGCTGCTGGAAATAGTTCGGTTTAAAGGCAGCACAAAGCTGACCCTGTGAAGGTGCTGCTTCGGCTACCTTTCAAAAAAGGGATTTAAAAAAAATCCCTTTTGTGATTCGGGCTTTTGATCCCTTGGTTGTGGCTCTGTTCTTTCACCTTCTCTCCCAAGCCTTGGAGGACTGGCAGTCCAGGCAGGAGGACCCAGCAGTTATCCTCAGCACGCTGAAGAGGGGCCGTCACCTGCCAAGATAGGCAACTGCCTCCTCCCCATATGCCAGCCCTCAGAGGGTGGGGCATTGACCCCTCTCCCCCATCTCCTCTTCTCTGCTGATTGCTTAAGTTTGGGGTTACTGCCTGCACAGCCAATCCAGAACACTCTTTCCCCACTCCACTTGTGATATTAATAAAGCAGTTTCTTGTCTCTCTGGCTCCTGGCTCCAAGGCACTACCTTTGGCTCACTCCCAGCTTGACTAGCAAGTAGGGAGATCATTCTGGAACCTTGCCATGTCAGAATGAGAATAAATCCCATCTCTGGGTTGTGTCTACCATGCTGATAGCATTCTTCAAACAGCTGAAAGATAAGCTGTGGGCAAGAGCCCGGGGAAAGGAGATTTGGGAAATCAGCCCCAAATCTGTTGCTGAATAGTCTCTTGAAGGAGGTGGTAGTGGTGGAAGGATATCTCGTGTTATCCGTCCCTGGGAAGGAAGGGTCTGACTGGCAAATCTCGTTCTAGGATGAGATGTCACTGTTCTCCTGCTGGGCTCCTGTGACACTCTGGGGGAGAGGAAGAGTGGGGATGGCTTGAGGAGGCGCCTTCAGCCCAGAGGCCCAGAGTATCCACTGTGTCAGAGCCAGTTGTCTCCTGGTTTTATGCAGTAATGCCTGGATGAGGCTGTTGTAGTTACTCATTTAATAGCAGAGAATTCCTGGCTTTTTTCTCTTGTTTTTTACATACTCCTAGAGTTGAGGGCCTAAATAAATGTACACACACTAGATTATGAAATTGGGTTTTTTATGCCTCCCCCATTTCCCTGTTAACAGTGCCATATACTTGCTGCGTTTCCGTGTTAAACATTAAGAGGAAAGACATCATTCACTCTTACAGCTACATTTCTATTTATTTGGTCTCCACATCAGCTCAGATGGCAAAAATACTTAGCACGTCTGCCACGTGGCTTCTTTGTTCACAGCAGACATAGGTTATTGAGCACTAAGCACTTCACACTGGGTCAGACGGGACTTCAGAATCCTTCTCAAGACGGTTCTAGGCGAACACTGCTGATCAGGATTGGTATGTGAGATGTAAGCTGTTTGCTCTCCTGCTTTATGTCACTTACTTGTCTTTATAACTCTTTGTCAATTCTCTCCAATTGGTACTTTGTACCTTTTGTTGCAAAGTACCCTGGCTTCATAACAATGTGAAGATGTGTTTTTACTACTCTGTAAGTTGCTTGAGAGAAGAATCTGTGTTTTCTTCATCTTTGCATCATGCCAACTCTGCACTAGCAACGTCAGTACCTCTTTGTTGGATCAATGACTGACTATGAGGTTGGACAAGAAGTTCGCAAACTCATCCCAGAAAAAGTGCTATATACCTCGTTGCTGAAAATTACTACAGCACCTTTGAAGTACTCCCCTCAGCCATCTGGTGACTGTAGTGATATTCAGCAATGAGGTGTGTAGCACTTTTTCTAGGATGAGTTTGCTAACTGAATTGTCCAACCTCGTATTATCTTCTCCTTAAAACTAAGACGACAGTGTTGAAATTGTCCTCAGGATCAGCTTCTTGCCTTGCAGCTCCCTCCCCAGTGATATGTGTCATTATATATTCTCTCTCCTAAAATGAATGGAAGCCAACCAACAATTACCAAATAAAAGCTGACAGCACCTTTAAGCCCATTTCCTGCCTCAAACCAGAACAAAGTGGGGACAGTTTGTCTCGTGTAAATGTCATAATACAGGAAACTGCCTCCCCCGAGCCAAAATGCAATTCAACGTGACGTGTTTCTCAGTTTCGCTGCAGCGAGTGTGAGGATACCACCTGTGTAGTCAAGAAGTATACCACCATGGGGCTGAGCGACGTCACACAACTGAATTGTCACAGGAACCCCGACCTCACCTATGATCATTCTACTCTGTGTTCCCCGTGCTCAGCCAACTGGACCTCTTGCTGCCCCTGAAGGTGCCCGTGCATCCTGTCCAGGGCCTGTCCCTCCCGTTGGGCAGCCACAGGTCCACCCCTTCACTTCCCTCCAGCCTCTTCCCAGTGTCTCCTTGTGTCCTATTATTAGCCCTGTCACTCTCTTTTCCCATTTTCTTAGCACTGGTAACCACTGGACCTCTGGACCGTGGTGACATCTAGGATGAGCAGTGAGAGCTGATCCTAGAATAAGATTTGCCAGTCAGTCCCTTCCTTCCCGGGGCCTGGACTTCTTTTTTGTTTGTTATCTGCCTCTTGCCCTGGGATGTGTGCTCCGGGGCCACTGCAGTTGCTGTTTCCCCAGTGCTCAGAGCAGGGTTCCCAGTCTCAAGACGACAGGAAATTCTCGTTTTTGGAGGTCTGTACTGTGCATTGTTGCCAAGCAGCACCCCTGACCTCTGCCCATTAGGTGCTTGCAGCTCCCCTGCCCCCAAATCTTGGCAATCCCTGACAATCAAGAATGTCTCCAGACACTGCTAAATGTCCCCTGGGAAGGGCCACAGTTCCCTCTGGTTGAGAACCACTGGCCTAGAACAACACTTAGCACGTAGTGAACACAAACACGTGATGAGAGGGTGACTTGACTCTGCACTGGTCGCGCTCCTACTGTGCGCTAAGCCCTGGCACACAATAGGAGTTCTCTGCTACTCACTGCTGCATCTGGCCCCTGATAAAGCAATTCCCACTTATGGGTTGATTGCGAGGTTAGAGATAATATCCACAAAGCATCAGAGACAGTTGCAGATACGTAGCGGAGATGCTTAATAACTGGCAGCCATGACCTTAGGCTGAGGCCTCAGCCAGCCTCTGCACCGTGCTCCCCTGTCTCTAAGCACCTCATTTTATAGATATAGACACTGAATTGGAGGAATCTCCCCAGGTCGAACAGCCAGGAAGCAATGAAGCCGATCTTTGGATCCCAGTTGTCTGGGCTGTAGGACTCTCCCTCCCGGGAGAGAGGGATGGCTGGGTGAGTCCGCATCCTTCTGAGCCCCCAGCCCAGTGCCTCACGTCCCTGCTCACTAGATGTTCGTAGAACTGAATGCACATCCCAACACTCCACAGCCAGGTGGGATCGGTTGTGCAGTGGGGCCTGCAGAGCGTGCAGGACGATGGGCAGTGGGGAGACTTTTCTTTTTTTCTTTCTTTTTCTGGGGGCACTTTTCAGTAAGTGAAACACTTACTTAGCGTGTCTCCTGGGCCGAGTCTGGGTGAGCCCAAGGGTTCAAGGTCTCCATGGTGGGAGGGCTCTGGATTCTGTGGCCCTGTCTTCCTGCAGGAGTGGGCAGGGCAGGGGGCTGGTGGCCACCATGGCCTCTGTCCTCAGTCTGCCTCCCGGAAGGCCTCCTCCTGCTTCATCAGACTGCTTCTTTTTTCTCCCCTCTGCTCCTTTTCCAAATTGGAGGCTTTGAGGCCTGCTTGGTCCTTTCTCTTTTCTGCTTTCTACATCTTACAGCCCCTGCCTGACTTCGCAGCAGACACAGTTCCGGCTTCAGAACTGCCCTAGTTGTCTAACCTACATTACCCACTGCCTGCTGGGAAGAAGGATTTCTCCCCTGCCCTGCAAGGTGGGTTTGAGGCCTGGCTCACGTCTCTCTCCCTTTCTCTCCTCCCAGGTTGGGACCCTCCCCACACCTAGCCCAAGGGTGGCCTGTCAAATCTTTGCCCTTTGGGGCCAAGGGAGGCCCTTCTCCGAGCTTTCATCCTTCTCGGCCTTTTCAAAAGGAGCTGTGTTCTCCCTGACAGCTACAGCTCCACCCAGCCCACTGGGACAGGGATTTTTGTCTGCCTAGCCCTAGAGTGATGCTTTATGTATATGAAGTGAACCCCAAGACAGCATTTGCTTCCTGGCCCTGGCAGAAGAGGATGAACTCAAGCTAGTGGCTTCTTTGCTTATGGGCCCTGAGTCCTTCTGTGTTTTACCCTCCTGGCACCACCCTGCTGCCTCACTCAGGAACAGTCTGAGAAAGCCTGTGTTGGAAGGGACATCTATCTGGGTGTGCTGACGAATGCCAACAGCTCTGACGGAGAAAAACTAACAAAAATTTAAAATCAGCTTCCCCCTGCGGTGAATTATTTGATTATTCCTCATGCTCTGGTACCCAGTCCCACCTGAGATTCTGACTGTGTTCTCCCTCCAGCCCTGAGTGACTGCTTTGGGACGGAGGATGGAGCTGGCTCTTTGGGGAAAGGTTAAGTCATTTGGCCTGCTCTGATCACGTGACACACACAGCAACTCTTAACTGCCTGGACTGAGGAACCTCTCTGGGATGGAAACAGCAAGGTTATTTAAATACCTTTACAATAACAGCAATAGAAGCAGCACTAGCTTCCCTCCCCCTCCCCTGCTGTCCTTTCCCAGCAGTCCCCTTGCCTGGGTGTATTTCCGTTCACAGGGTGTCACAAACATACTGGTTCTTTCATTCCACTGAACTCCGAGAGGGCCAGGCTTTTTCCGTTTTGATCATCCCTGGGACCTAGAACTGTTCCCGGCATAGGATTGCAGGCCCCAAATACACAAAGGAGGCCAAAAAAATTTAAGAAAGGGGGAAAAAAACGTATTATTTTAAGAAAGGGAAAGAAAAACTTGTAACATGGGTAATACTCAAGTCATGTTTGACTTCTGCAATTATAAGAGGTGCTCAACTTGACCTGTACTCATCTTTGGTTCCTGGTCTTTATTGAGTATTACGATTTTAATACAGGTCTTTCCTTTCTTAAAATGTGTCTACCTTTATTTGACACCTTCTGTATATTGGATGAACACATTTACGTTTATGCTACAGACTTTGTGAGGCTGAGAAACGGAAACAGTCCTGCTGTGGCCTGGAGTAAACAGTTTTCTGCTTTATCCTGGGTGTGTAATAATGATCACAGCTGCCTGCTCTTGAGAGCGCTGGTTTATCTGCCCTATAATAGCTAAATGTGTGCAGTGCTGTGCAGGGGAGGTGCACAGAGATGTCAAAGGCGGATTCTCCATGTTAGCCCAGGACTATCCGACTCCAGAGTCCAACATCTCATCACCGCTGTGTTTTCTTGCTCCTTAGTGGAGAAGAAGAGCCTAAAGAGGTGGCTTCCACCTGCAGTGTCTTGGACACAGAGAAGTGCTGGCCCAGGACCCCTCCAGGACTGAAGGGTCCTGGGGAGTGCTGCTGGCACAGTGCTCAGATCGAAGCCCCCTTTAGAAATGGTCCCTGTTTGAGAGAGCTCCCAGGCCAAAGTCTGCGCCCCCTCCGGAGGCAGCCCACAGCCAGTCACTGATTGACATGGGGGGGACAAAAGCCCAGCCCCCGCGCACCAACTCAGGCCACTGTGAACAGTCATTCCTGACACAGGGCTTGAGCCCAAGAGCACTTCTGTGAGAGAGAAAGAGTGTGCGTGTGTGTGTGTATCCTATAGATATGGGTCACTAGGAAAGTTTTGAGACACACCGTGTTAGGACCCACTATTTCACTTCCAAGAAACACAGTTGACAGCATCCTTTCTGATTCACTTGTGTGAGTTTCAACTTGCTCAGCTTTTATTAGTGTTGCTGGGAGGGATTCATTTGTTTCTATCCAGGCAGATTTTACATTTCTTGATTTTTGTGTATCTCAAAACTTTTGTAATGACCCATGTATACACCTCTTATGCCAATCTCTATCTCCTCACTTACTTCTCAGGCATCCCAGCCTGCCTCATCGCCATCCCCCGCTCCCAGATCTCTGTGGAAGGGTCTTGTGTCTTGGGAGGCCCCCATGTATGGAGGTGATCGTGAGGTTCAGACCCAGTGCCGTTCCTCTTTGTGACTCTGAGTCTTGGTGGTCCCCAGGTTGAGTAACTCTTTGCTAAGCTAGTGTAAACCCACATCATGGTCTTCTTCTGGATGGTTGGGGACTGAAGAAAGCAGAAACAGGATTATTACCTCTTTGCACGGCCCACACAGGCAAGGGAGAGGCCTTGTTTGGGGGAAGGCGGTGGAATGTGGCCAAGCATATGGGTCCACATTTTGGTTGTTCAACATTTAAGTCCAGTTGCTTCAATGACAGCCCCATCCTGGACTTCTTTCAAGTACCCTCCTAGTTTCTAGAAAGACCACCACACACACTTGATGTTCAAAAAATGTGAGAGGAAGATAAATGAACAACAGGATGGGAAGTCAAAATGAACCCAATAAAGGGAGACAGTAGGGCTACAATCTCCTTGCAGACTTCAGGGGACCTAGTCATTTGTAAATTTCTGAAATATTAGTGGAGCACTTCCTGTGCAAAGCCTGTTCCAGGGGCTGGAATATCAGGTAATCGAGCCGTGGTCTCTGTCCAGAAAATGCCTGTGACCCAGCTGTGGGCATGTCCCTTAACCAGTTTCTTTGGCTTGGCTGTATTCAGATATGGTCTGTTAAACTTGTGTCGTTTAAAGATCCATAGGTGACGTGATTGCTCCCTGTTTAGATCTTAACCTGCTCATCTCTTTGGCTTCCTTTCCTCTATACATCACTTAGTGTGACCGCACCACTGCCACCACTGATTGTCATTACTTCTTGAGCACTTACCATATGCCAGGCCTTGTGTTTAAAGCAAAGTATACACCTGCTTTAAGGATTATAATTAATCCTTATCACAACTCTGTAAGGCAGGTGCTGTGTCTGTCCTATTTTATAGATGGGGCTCTGGGAGGATACGTAACTTGTCTAAGGTCTCAGCAAGGGGATCCCCTTGGTGGCCTCCACCAAGAGAAGCCCACAGTCCCATCCTTTTGGCTCCCGCCTTAACACCTCAACATGTCCCCTCACAGGCCCTCATCACTCCTCCATCTTCCTGATGTCTTGTTTTTACATCCCTGTCCTGAGTCTTCATGCCCAAACCTACAACTAACTATTTTGGTTCCATCTGCCATTGCGAGTGAGTATGGATCTTCTGTCACTTGTGAAAATGCCCACTGACCTTTGGCTGAATGCCCTACCCTGTGGACAGACATAGGGGTTTGTCAGGAGGTGGCAAAATGGGAGTCACTGGGATGTGAGAGCTGCTCCTGCCTTCAAGCACAGAGCAGCAGCTGGTGTCAGGAGGATGTAGGAAGTGTGACCGCTGGTCCCAGGGGCAGGTGGGATGGTGTGGGAGCTGACGTCCTGGACTTACCCACTACCTGCTGAGTGACCCTGGGCAAGTTACCGGACCTCTCTGAGCTTCTATTCTCCCTTCTGTACAATCGGGATGATAACAGCCCCCGCCCGTCACACAGATCCTGCCAGTGGGGCTGCCGGAAGAGTAGGTGAGATGTTGCACTTGAACTGGTAACCACAAACGCTGGTTGTCAGCACTGTTCTCAGTGTTAGCGTAAACTGAATTTCCCCCACCCTCCTTTCCTCTCTCACTCCCCTTTTCCCTTCCTCAGAATTAGTCATCACCCACTACCAGCAAAGCCTGGTGCTGAGGTGGTTGGTGACAGAGAGATGACAAAGTCCGACTCAGCCTTCTAGAAGAACGAGGGTCTATGGAACAGGCTGTTGGGAAGCCCCGCCCCTGAGTCTCACTCCCTGCCTTCTCCATAGCTCTGGAGCAGGTTGAGTTCTCCGAGCATGGGAACACTGGGCTTACTCACATTCACCCTCGTACCTTGTGTCTGGCTGCGATCCAGAGGGAAGCAGACCTACAACCTTAATCTACCTTACAGCGGGAACAGAATTCTCAGCTCTCAGGACCCTGGAAGCCCTGGCATTTCACGATGCTGCGATTCATCTGTGACCCTTAAAGGACCTGGCCTTAACTCCCGGGGTGCAGCACAACAGAACAGGTTCTCAGCGCTTGGCGAATGTGTTCTGAACTGAGCACTAGTAAACAGACTTGGTATTTATGAATGGGTGTCACCGGCTTGCTGTTTTGTATTTTATCACCAAAGATTATGGAAGATTGGGAGCTCTTATTTCAGAGTATGCTTTATGGTTTTCATTACTCTCCTGAATCTCTGCATAATTTGCTGGGATTAGGGATGGAGTGCCTTTGTTTCTTTGTTTGCATTCTTTTCCTTCTGGGTAAACTCATAACAAATCAATAAAAGGCTGGCAAATGAAAGCCCTACTCACACTAGAACTTGGCTGTGCGTCCTAACGTGACTGAGTTGTCCTCTTCTTGGTCAGGGAACAGTGGTGGGGTTCAGGATGAGTGAACTTGAACCTAGGTTTTCATGTCTGTGTAGACTCAGAGAGACCCTTGGGGCTTAGACCAGACCCTATGTTTACAGATGGGGAAACTGAGGCCAAGAACGAGGAAATGACCTGTCTGAACCTGGCTTACCTAGCATCTACGGAACCCCATGCTGAGTCATCAGATAAATTATTTTTAGGTGTCTGCTGTGGGTAATTAGGTAGGATCAGGGAGCGGCCTTGTTTCTTTGTTTGAGTTTTCCTTTTTAACACTCAGCCGAGCTGATATTCTGGCACAATAGTCTCCAAAACAGGGTGCATGCACAGGTGTGCAGGATGGCACAGTAGGGGCCGGAACATCTCTTTCTATTAATTATTTTCATCCTTTCAGCATTTATATGTTTTGTGTATATGTCATGATGAACTATGTAAAATGGTTGTATAGAAGTATACTGTGTGCGTAGATATATACTGTATACATTACATTATATATGGTATGTATATATGTACATAATAGTACACTGTATTTAATTATAGAGTAGATATAATCTATACTGGGGATGTGTGCATGAGAATTATAGGGGTGTATGAGCAAAGAAGTCTGGGGACCACTGGTTAGTGAATGCACAGCCTTTCCTGACCATTCTGCCATAGCTCCATCCCATTATTCTCTTTTCTTCTACTCTGCCTTTGTCATCTTCATCTTCCTGACATTGTGTTGCATTTTTGTACCCTCACTATAAGGGCAGCTCTGCGTGGGTCTTTGGTTTATCCCCTGCTGTCTCCCCAGGACTTAGAAGTGCAGGCAGGCTCCCAGTGGGCGTGCCACAGAATTTGCTGAAACAAATGAACGGGTGTGGAGCCTCTGCAGATAGGTAAAGACACGTGCCACCAGAGTGGGCCACAGACAGGGATGGGGCAGTGCAGGATGATCTGGGGATGCTGATCGGGATCTGACCGAGGCTTGAGGAGTCTGCAGAGCCACCTGAGCTGGGGAGAGAGGAGTTGGCTGAGGAGGAGGAGTGCTCCAAGTGGGAGCTGCAGGGACAAATGGCAGGGACAAGAGAGGGCAGAAGGCAGGGTCTCCGTAGGGCTGGGACTTAATGTGCATGTCGTTGGGGAACGGCAACAGATGAGGTCGGAAAGGAGAGGAGATCCGCTTACGAAAGCCTTGTGCAGGGTTTCAGGGAGCTGGGGCCGTGTCCTACAGGCAGGGAGAACCCCTCTGACTGCAGTGTGCTGTGTGGAGCATGGACCACGAGGCCAGACCGATCTGCATCCTGGTCTGTCATTGGCTGGGTGTGTGACTCTGGTGAGTTAGTTAACCTTTCCTGCCTCGGCTTCCTAGTCTATGCGGATGATAATGGGACCAGCCCCACCGCAGGACACGGGGAGGATTTAACAAACAATTCAGGGGTGGTTCCTGGTGTGTAATAATGCTCTGTGAGTGGTATTTATTATAATTCATTCAAAATACTTATTGAGGCCCCTACTACTCTCCAGGCAGGATGGAGTCATGACCAAATCCTACATAAACCACCCTGGCACGGAGCCCACATTCTAATTAGAAGAGAAAAAGTAATGAATAAATTATTAACAAGAACAAATGAGCCAGTGATGAGACCAAGAAGAGAATTATAGCAGGGATGTACAGAGGTGACTCGGCCTCCCTGAGGCTGGGCATTCTGGAAAGCCCCCCCACACAAACCTGGAGCAGGTGACTTAACTTGGAATGGGATTGAGGATGTTCAAGGGCCCAGAAGAATCACTGTGTTTGGCACATAGTGGGGGGGTGGGGTGGGAGAAGAGGCCAGGACCCAGTCACATGGGGCTTGTCTGTCGAGGGAACGGGTCAAGTGGAAAGTCACCGGAGGGTTTTATGCTGGCATGCGGTAGGATTTGAGTACTTTTAAATAGATCCTCATAGCTGCTGCCTGGACTCGTTGCAGGGTGAGAAGATCCTTGAGATCCTGCTGAGCCTGATCCTATTATTGTCCCCATTTTACAGATGTGGGAGCTGAGGCAGGAAAGGTGTCCCTGTGCCCTGTGTACTGTGTCCCTTCACCTTCTTGGTGGCACCCTCCAGCACCCTGTGTTCTCCCCAACCCCATGTCAAGGCCTGCTCTGATGACCAAGTTCCAAAGGACTGCAACAACTTGCTGTGGTTCTCAGTTTGGGGGGCAAGGTCATCCAGCAAGCAAGAGCCACACTGGGGGACAGATGCACCCTCAAAGTTGGGGGGTGTAGGTCTTTCCTAGAACATGTGGCTGGCCTGAGCCTACCATGTCAGTGTCTTCTGTTCACAGCTGTGACTTCAGAGACTCACTCCCTGCGGTAGAGTCGCACTTCCACTCCTTGCTGGCCACGTGACCTTGGGCAACTCCTTTAACCTTTTCAGATTCTGGTTTTCTCCTCTGTGAAATGAGGATGACAATAGCAACTACCTCCCCGCGTTCTACATGAGTTAACATTTATGCAACCTTTGACCTAGGGCCCAGCACATAGTGGGTGGTCAGTAAGCGTCTGCTGTGACTAGCCGTGTTGTCTTCCTGCCAGTTCAAGGGGGAGAGGCGCCTGTTCTCTGCCTACCTTTCAGAGAAGGCCCAGGATTAATGAGCTAATGATTGTCGACCGTTTGCAGCTTTGCAGAACAAAGGTGCTGCATAAACACACACGATTATTATTGTCATCTTTATGCTGTGCCTGGGCAGGCCTATTGTGGTTGGCTGATTTATGGAAATGGCGTGTCCCTAGGTGATCTGAATTAGTGAGAAGCAAATTTCAGACAGTTCAGATAATAACCTTGTCTTCCACCCACTCAGGGTCTTTCATTCTGAAAGCTTCCAGGGATGGTAGAAGGTGAACAGCAAGAGTGCCCCTGTCCATGCAGGGCTCCGAGCACCCAGATGCGTGTGCCTCCATTCGCCCAGCCACCCAGTCATTAGCACCAGGCCCAGGAGTGATGGGAATGCTGTAGTCCCTGTGCGGTAAGAAGACAGACGTATGCCTTGCAAAAATGGCAGTGGCTGGGAACTAACGTGTCTAAAGAGTTTGCTGAGTGCCTAGTCATGTTTTGAAGACCTTCCATGTATCTATGTGTGTGATTCTCAATGGCCAGGGAGGCAGAAACTCATTTTACACATGAGGAAACAAGCCGGGTGCACCTGTTTGTCCCAGCTACTCAGGAGGCTGAGTGGGGGTATCCCTTGAGCCCAGGAGTTGGAGTCCAACCTGGGTGACACAGTGAGACCCTGTCTCAAAACAAAGCAAAACAAAACAAAAAACAAACGAGGAAACAAGAGATTTGCGCAGGGTCATGTAGCTAGGGACAGTGAAGCTGGGATTGCAACTTGGGCTCCCTGGAAGAGCTAACAGCATCCTTCATCAGCAAGGGAGCTTTTCTGATGAGCAACAAGAAGCCTCCTCAAGTCTCGGTGGTGGAAAAACCAGTTGACTCAGAGCTGGTGGGACTGGCCCAGGGTGGAGATCCTGCTTGCATTTCCTTGGTTTCCAAAGTGCATCTTGGGGGGGTGTCTTAGGTTGAGTTTCCTGGAAGAAGAACCCTAAGAGATGCCTGCAGGAGGTTATTGGGGTCAACTCAAGGATGTATAACTGGCCAGAGAAGTTAAATCCGGTGTACTCACGACATAGGCCTCAGCCGACCCCACAGGGAGCTGGGAAGTGGGAATAGCCTTTCAGGGTTGTCCCCAGTTCAGACAAAGGGGCCAAACCTTTGTCAACATTGGATACAGCTGCCCCGGGAGGGAGTGTCACCTTGGCAAGTCCTCCCTTAGGCTGAGCAGTTCCTGGGAAGAGACTCCTTGAACCTGCAGGTGGGGCTTGCAGGGAGGCAGTGCTGACTCTGAGAGTTGTTTTTAAATCACAGTGGAGTCACTGTGCAATCGGAAGTCATAACGAGCAACGAGGTGAAGCCTGGACTTTCTTTCTCAGCCCCATACACTGTGTCATGTCATTTTTCTTCTGCGTACTGCTGGTGGGCTTCACTTCTCCCCGTTCCTGTGGTGGGACTTCCCCCCTGGACTGGATGGAGGCCCTGCTGCCCACTTGGGAATAAGCCTGGCCTATCTTCTTCCTTCCCTGGAGGCTCATTCCTCCTCTTCCTATTCACTCCTTCCACGATCATATATCAAAGTACCGGGAGCTGGGGAGATAGTGGGAAAAGGCGGACAAGGACGGCTCTGTGCTTGTGGACTCTGCCTTCTGTGGCCTAGACAGACAGTAGACAGGTCGCCACGTGGAATAATCACAGGTAGCAATGAGTACGGTGGTGGAAATAAAGCAAAGTGCTGGGGTGGGACCGAGACCCTCCTGGTGACAAGCAGGAGCCCGTGACTTACACATCTTCTCATCTCCTGCTCTGAGCAGTGTCTAGAGCAGTCTCCCGGCACATGACAAATGTTAATTATTTGAGCATAACTGAATGACAGGCTGGCTTCATTGTCATTGTCAGGGTTGGGCAGTCTCTTTTCTTCCTGCCGGCTGAGGCGGGGTTCCGAGAAGCCTCTGCAAGGTGTGGTGCTGCTGACTCAGCGGTGCCCTGCTGGCTGGACTGGGATGTTCCTTGGACAGCCTCTTGCCTAAATCTTGGCCCAGGCCCCCATGAGGTGCCAATTGGAGCAGCTCTGCCAGCATGACAGCTCATGGGGCCCCGATGGCTACGTGCAAGCTATGGCTCGGGTTGGGCAATCCTGTGAGAATGGGCGTTTTCCAGCATTAGCTGCTCTGCGCTGGCCTGGAGGAGCCCCCCTGCCCTGCTGCCCTCACTGACATCCCAGCCTGGCCTGGGAAGGGACCCCCTGGGGCTGCGAGGACTGTAGAGTTTGAATGAGAACTCTGAGTTCTGGTCCTGGTCCTGTTGTGTGACTTTGACTAAGTAATCTCTAGGTTTTAGTTCCTCATCTGTAGAAAACAAGGCTTTGCCGTACTTATCTCTTCCCCAGTTCACAGTATTTTCTCTCCTGCCTCAGGGCCTTTGCACATGCTCTTCCCACTATGGGAATACTCTTCCTCAGCCATTTCCCTTTCACCTAGTGGACTCCATTCCTCCTTCAGGTCTCAGCCAATCATTGCACCTGCCTGACTAGCTTAGTTGCCCATTATCCACTCTAATAGAACTATAGAGGGCTCTATTCTGTCCCTTTTGGGTCACTGATCAGGTGTCAGTGATGTTTGTTTGTGGGATTCTTGACCAGTCACCATCCTTAGGTGCCCAATCAGGGAAGGCACCCTGCTATCTTGTCTGTATCTGTAATCCTTGCATACAGCACAGAGCTTGGCATATAGTAGATGCTCAGTAAAATCCTACTGCTGAGTGGTTATTCAAATGAGATTACACAGATGAAGGCCCTTTATGAAAGTAAGGCGGGAAACAGAAGGGAGGTGTGTTATCACCAATGGGATAATAACACAGGCCTAGGGGAAACATCTCAGAATCAGTCATCTTTGGGTGACTTTTCTAGGGCCTAAAAGAGCACCAGCACAGGCCTGGGTAGGCGTTCCTGAGCCCCTGGCAGATGGGTCTCACTCTGCTTTTCCCCGCTCTATCATTTTACTGCAGCTGCCACACGCAGCTTTCTAATTGTGTCATGTCATGGTGATATCCTTGGTATGCCACAGAGGCCTGGGCTTCCCGCTGGAGGCTGAGAAAGCGAAGGTAATGGAAAGCGTGTGTGTGTATGTGCGTATGTGTCTCATCCATACCACAAGGACGTGGTATGGATGAGACAGGCAGTTGCATTCTAAACCCACTTTAACACTCACACTCCCTATATCTGCTCCTGCTGGTGGGACTCTCCTGCCCTTCTCTAAAGGCAGTCTCCGTCCTTAATCAATCTGTCGCTGAGTCAATGAGTATTTATTTGTAGAGGAACTGCTCTGTGTCAGGTGCTGGGCTAGGTGCTGAGGACTCATTGGTAATAATCCAGGCCCTGTCCTTGTAGGTGTAGGTGACTCTGCAGTGGCGAAGACAGAGGTTAAGCAGATCACCAGATGCTATGATGATATGGTAACAGGTGCTGCCAAGAAGGGGGCCAGGGCAGGTGTCGCATGATTTGGTACCTTCATTCATTTGTTCAAAAATGTCTTGAAGCACATCCCTCCACCCCCAATGCAAGAAGGTTAAGTGCATTTTCTCCTGCAGCCTCCCTAGACCACCAGGCTCTAGCAGTAACTTTTTCCTCCAAATAGCCCACAACACCTCCTCCTCCCATCTGGGACTCAGAAGCTTTTGACTTGTACAATTAATTTAAATTTAGCACTGATAGAAGCATATATCTCATATGGGAGCTTTGCTGCCTTTTTTTAAGGATTTGGTCCTTATTCCACCAAATAGTTGGAGGATCCCCCCCTTCCTCCTTGCTCTTCTTCCTATTCCTCCCTCCTTTTCCTCCTTCTGACAAGTTTCCTCCCTTTTCTGCCTCCCTCACTTCTGTTCCTCCTCATCACCTTCCTTTTCCTTTTCTTTCCCCTTCTCTTCCTACCCGTCTTTCTCCCTCCCTCCTCCTGCTTCTCCTCATGCTGGAGGCACGACTCAGCTGTCCTTGACCCCTTGAAGGCCCATGCAGGGGGCTGGTGAGTGGCATCTGTGCAGCACCAGCGAGTCCCCTCTTTTAGGGGTTCCTTATCTCACTGATCTTCATATTCTGAGTTGCCCCAGGGCTCTGCTAATAGAGGTCAAGTGTTTACATGGTGCCCAGCACACAGTAGGTGCTCATAAACAAATGATAAACATGCTTGTGTTTGGTGGTAATGGTGATGTTATTAGGGACCAAGCTTTCCTCTTTAATTCTTCTGTGGATACGTTAATTTAACAAAGATCAAATGCAATTGCTCAGATTTTGTGTTCTATATTCCTTGGAGGAAAAGCATTGGGTCTATATTTTTCCATTTTGGAGTAAATCAACATTAAAAATCAGAGTTCAACTTTTGAAATTTCCTTTTTCAAAGAAATGTATATGAGCTGTAGGTGGGTGTTAACCTGCGGTCCTTGGGACTATGCCTCTGTACTTCAAAGACCTCAAGCTTATTTTCAGTAGTTGGGGTTAGAAAATGAAGCCAGATGCTATGGGAATCACCTCAACAAATTTACAGCAATATTTGATAACTTAAAAAAAAGTAAAAGCTCTTCGAAAAAGCTGCATTACTCAGGGTGTAACTAACCACTTGCTTCCTCTAATCTCTCTCCCATAATAGCTAAAAAGTTTTAATGGTTATTAGTAGGCATTTTGCATCCTTTATCTCATTTAAGCTCAGGATAACCCTATCATTCCATTTTACAGATAAGGAAACTGAGATATTAGCAGGAATACTCTCCAAGGATCATATAACTTATAAGGTTATATGATCTTATAAGATCTCCAGGCAATCTAATCTACTTCTCCATAGTGGTTTTCTGCCCCCTAACAAGAACCTGTTTAGATTGCAGATCCTGACACTGGCATAGCAATTCAACCTTCTGAGTTAGGCCTGCTCTAACCCTCCTAACCAGAGTGACTCTTTTGGTTACCAATTGCTGCAGAACAAACCACCCAAAACATCATGACTTCAAACAACAATCATCTTATCGCTCAGAATTCTGGGTGTAGGCTGAGCTCAGCTGGGTGGTTCTTCTGCTCAGTAAAGTGAACTGAGGCTGCATTTGGCTGGGGGCTGTGTTGGGCTGGGACATCTAGGACAGTTCGCTGACATGTCTTGGTGGAAGATAGTTGCAAGTGTGAGGTTCAGGTGAGAAGCTGGGACACCTTGTGGGAGAGTTGCCCATCTGTCCTCCTTCTCTGGTAGAAGGTTACTTCCTCTTCCCAAAGCCTTTCCATTATGTCTCTCCACTTGTTCTCTCTGCATAGTATTTCCAGCATTATAATTGGTAGATATTATTGTATTCCTTTTATGGATGAGAGAACTACCTCCGAGGCTAAATACCTTGCCTAAGACCACCCAGCCTATAAGTAGGGGAGCCTGGGTGCTGATTGAGAATGGCCTGACTGCAAAGTCTATGCTCTTCCCTCCACAGCACCCCCAAACTTTATTAGACAAGTCAGCAAACACAGAGTTATTAGAATGAACCATGTCCTAGGGATAAGGTGAGGGCAGTATCAGTTCTGCTTTCTACCCTCAGAGAGCTTAGTAGCAGGCATAAGACAGGTAAACAGGAAAAAAAGGTAAAAGCAGCAATACTGATTGTACTGACATGGGCCTTCTGAGGATGGAGGGAGAGGCCACTGATTGACCACCTCGGAGGATGCTTTGCAGAGGAAGTGGAACCATAAAGGAAATTTGGAGTTGGGGAAAGGTTTAAGGGTCCTGGGATGGTAATAATTGAACTTAACATAAAACATACCATGTGCTTCACAGGGGTATAAGCACCTTACATGAATTAATTCATTTAACTCTCAAGCAATTCAATGAGCTGGGTGCCACAATTACTGCCATTTTATGGATGAGGACACTGAGGCACAGAGAGGTTAGGCAACTTACCTAAATTCACACAGCTCATAAAGTCTTGGAACCAGGTTCAGATTCCAGTTAATGTGCATTGTGGCATCATAGTCAGGGTCCTAATCATCAGGCTTTATCACATCTTGTCAGGGAGGCTGATTTGATGGGGGAGGCTTTCTGGGGGAGAGAGCGGGTAAGCCAGTTTGGCCAAAACATGAGAGTGTAGAGGGAACAGGCATAGCAACAACTAGCATGTAAATAGTGCCATCGTGGAAGGCAGTTTAGCCTTCCAGGTCCTCCCCACCTTCTGTCCTAATTCTACACGTGGAGCCTCTAAGACTTAGGCCACATGACTTGCCCAGGATACACATGTGGACCCTAAACCCTCACATAGGCTTAATGATCCTATACCTGGAAAATCCCAGGGACTCAACTGTGAAACTATTAGAAGTGATCAAGGAACACAGCAACATCTCAGGATACAAAATCAATACTTAAAAATCAGTAGCTTTTATATATGCCAACAATAGTCTGTCCAAGCTCTATGTCTTTTTTTCATATAAAGAGAAAATAACCTAGTTTGAGGGTTCAAACTACACAAGATCTTGACTTTGAACCTCGTGAACCCTGTCCATGTTGATGGGGGCTCTTGTCCAGGGATTTTTAGCCCAAGGTGCAAGGATCTGCTTCACAGAGGCCTCTGAACCTCCTATGACTCTGTGTGATGGGTGGGGGATGTATTTGTGTGTACACAAGTGTTCATTCTCTAGGGAGAGGGTTCATAGCATTCAACAGTTTCTCTGAAACACCTGTGACCAACAAAGGGTTAATCAGCTTCTGGAACTGGATTTTCTAACTTCAGATCTGGGTTCTGCCACTTGTTACCTATGTGATTATAGGCAAGTCACTTAGACTGTCTGAGCTCCGCTTTTGTCACCTGCAAACAGGGCTGGCAGTACCAACTCCACGGGCTGGTCGTGAGTGAATGGATGCCGTCCAGCTGTACACATAGCCCACAGTGAGTGCTTAATAAATGCCTGCCATGACGTGTGTGCATCTCTGCCTTCCTGGGCTTCATGGTAGGCAGGGGTTCCCACGTGGATTGGCTTCTTTGGACTTTCCTGCTCTCTGAGCCTGGGAGGGCTCCTTTCCTGGAAGTAGAGCCCAGTGCTTTGCCATTTTCTCTCCTTCCTTCTGTTGCTGAGGCTCTGACCAGGTCTCCTTCGAGGGAGATATTAAAACCCAGACCCCTTCCTGAGGCCCACAAGA
Source organism: Perodicticus potto (assembly GCA_963574655.1). Classification (NCBI taxonomy): domain Eukaryota; kingdom Metazoa; phylum Chordata; class Mammalia; order Primates; family Lorisidae; genus Perodicticus; species Perodicticus potto. The sequence goes on along the minus strand of CAUYRH010034901.1, from coordinate 75,461 downwards.
TGCTGTGTGATCTGGCCCCTGCCTCACCCCTCTCAGCTCTGCCCCTTATTCTCTCTCCTCGGGTCACATGGGCCATTCTGTTCTGTGCATAGGCCAAGCTCTTTCTCCTCACCGAGGCTTTGTTTATTCTTATCTTTCTGAGTGGGACCCTCTTTTTCACCATCTCTTTGCCAACCTGGCTCTTACTTATCTCTCAGCATCAACCTCACTCTCCCAGAGAGGCCATTCTTGACCAGATTCCGTCTCTGTTCTTCTCTTCCGTAGGACCCGTAGCAACCATCTAAATTTGTGATTTGTGCCTGTCTCTGCATCGAGACTGCTCGATGAGGGCAGGAATCACATCTATTGCTGAACCAAGCCTCGTGTTGGGCACACAGTTGGCACTTAATACATGCTTACTAAAGTGAAGTGAACAGGGTGGGTGATACTCATAGGGAAAGGGTACGGGAGGCTGATTTGGTGGGGGAGGCTTTCTGAAGGGAGAGAGCCTAATGCCTTTCTTGAAGGTATTAGGGTTTCTCTGACTTGGGGAAGTTCTCCCACCCTGTGGAAGCGCCCTTACAGACTCCTGGTGGACACCTGCTAGAGGCCGAGGGAGACCATGCCTGGGAAGTCATGGGCTGGCTCCTGCAGGAGGTGGGCTCAGAGCAGGAACCACCATTGGCAAGGTGAGGGAGGGGCAGTGTGCAGGCGGAGCCCAGCTTCTATCCGTGCTTCTGTGAAGCCGGTGATTTGTATGTAAGTGACTCAGGATATGCTTCCTTCAGGAGCCCTGGGGGTGATGGGGCAGGGATGGGAGCTCTGCTTTGCAAACTGCAATCATTACCTCTCCTCTTAAAAATAAATCTTTTGTGGTTTCTAATGAGGTCACAGGAAGAATTGCTCCGTGCTTTCTAGTAGGAAGGCTGAGCTGGGCAGGGAGGTGATCTCTGGGTCTCGTTTCATGTTTCAGGCAGAGGCTCTTTGGGGTGGGGTGTGGCAGGGACAGCTGGGTATGCAAATCCATGGCACCGAAAGCCCTTCAACTCCCTGCACTGTGCAGCAGGCACAAGACTGAGAGAGACCAGAGCTCCAGCCTGGTGACTGACAGGGGCTGAGCTCTGGCACTGACAGCAGCCACTTGACAGTGCCGACCACAGCCAGGCACCATGTGATGCCCCCCATGGAGATGATGTCACTTATGCTTCACCACAGCTGCCCTCCTCCACTTTACCGAAACCTCCGTATGGTGCCTGGGTCATAGTAGGCTCCCAGTAAATTCCAGTAAATTGTCAAATGAATGATGAAACCAAGGCACAGAGAGATAAATTAACTTCCTTAAGATTGCACTGCCAGCAGGGCCTGGATTCCCACCCATGACCACCTGACTCCAAAGCTGGAGTCCTTAACTGTCGCTCCACCAAGCAAAGAGCATCTATGCTGATGCTTCCTGAAGACTCACCAGTCATCCCCAAACTGAGTTTTCTCCAGGCAGTGTGTCCACATCATCTCACAAAATTCTTCCAGTAGTTCTTGGGGGTTGTGTTTATTGGCCCATTTCTCACAGAGGGAAACTGAGGCTTAGAAAGGGTAATCAACTTACCCAAGGTCACAGAATTATGGGCAAAACAGTTCCAGAGTCAAAGTCAGAATTGTAAAGACATAGTGTTTTTATTAGGAAGATTTGCATCCTTTAGCTTAGTACTGCCTCCTGGCACCCAAATCTCTGTCTTTCTGATCTGAGCCACCCTGGGAGTGGTGGGGACAGCATCACTGCATTAAGACCACTTAAGGCTTACATGAGGAAATGAACACAGACAGGCTTTTGTAAAACTATAACACTGATGATGGGAACTGTTTTTTTAATAGCCTGACTATTAGGAATATGGGTGTTTGAGCCAAACTATAGGGGCTGTAACCGTTAGAGCTGTATTCCTTAACCTCTTGGTGCCTCAGTTTCCTCCCCTGCAAGATAATAATACTTCCCTCCTCGAGTGGTGCTGTGTAAGTCAGTTACTGCCTGTAAAGCACTTGAACAGCGGTCCACAGCAAGTAAGTGGTAGCTGTTGTCATTGTCATCATATGATCATCACTACGGAGAGGAGTACTGTTATTTTTCCCCCAAATTGAGGTTGAAGCAGGCCAGAGGCTTCCCTTGGGGTGGCCTGGGACTCCCAACAGCGCCAGCGGCAGCCCTGCAGTCAGCCCTGGAGGGCCACGCTGTGCAGAAGTCCTGGGTTTTCCCAGGGTCCTTCTTACTGTTGTGTTTTACTCTCTGGCCTCTCCATGGAGCCCTGAGCATGCCCTGAAGTCAGTCGGCCCAGTTGGGGCCCATGAGAAATTGAGAGTGTACCTTTTCCTGCATTTGTATCTCAGGCCCTTTACAACCCAACGCAGCCTCCCCATCTCTCCTGTTTAAATAAGTTAGTGCATATAAAGCATTCAGAACAATACCTACCACTCCCATACTCTGCCCCCATCTTTTTCCCTGTCTGCCCTGAACTTCCTTAATCCTGATCTGTAGAGTTAGGTCCATGTTCAAACTCAGCCAGCCTTGCAAGCTTTGGCAAGTGGTTTAACCCTGCCAAACTGCAGTTTTCCCATCTGTGATGGGGACACTCCTTGGAATTGTGAAAACTGAATGAGGCAGGGCATTGAAAAGGTCTATTCGTGCAGCAGCCTTTGCTGAGCCTCGGATTGGTAGCAAAAGTCAAGGTGAACCCAAACCCCTCCCTGGGACCGGAGAGGAGGCCCCAAAATCAAACAAAGATGATTTTTTTACATGGTAAATTTTGATTTATTTGCTTTGGGATTAGGCTGTTTTTAATAATTAAAGATGCGGGGGATATAAAATCACCCACCCGAATGAACAGAGGTTGATAATTTCTGCATGATTTTCTCACATAAAAGAAGTAAAACATTTTAACTAGAGCTGAAATCCTGTTTGTTAGCCACCCACCGGGTCCTTTCTCCTTCCCTGGAGCCAGCCTTTATCTTAAATTTGGGACACAGTCTTCCAATTCGTCTTTATCTTTTGCCCTCCCTGTGTGTTCATAAATCAGAGATGATCTTTTTGTGTGTTTCATTTACATATATAACATCAAACTGTGGGTGATACGCTGCAACTCAATTTTTTTCACCCAGTATCGTTTTTCAGATGTTACCTGTGTTAAAAACATAGAGTTGGTTCATTCGTTTTGTTGGCTGCATGCTCTTTTGTCAATCCCCAGCCTTTGCTGTCACAGGTAAGCGGCTGTGCCCTGTCCTACGCGCCTTTCTTTGGGCTCCAATGGGAGGTATTCCTAGAAGGAGAATTGCTGAATCACAGGTGTGCACGTTTGCAGCCTGACTGGTCAGCCCCAGTCTGTTCTGCAAAGTGTTTGTACCGATTGATACTAGCAGCATCTGAGAGTTCTTGTTCCTCCACATTCTCACCACTGCTTGATATTATTAGACACTTAAATTTTTTTTAATTTTTATTAAATCATAATTGTGTACATTAGTACACAACGGGGCTCAATGTGCTGACTTCATATACAATTTGAAATATTTTCATCGAACTGTTTAACATAGCCTTCATGGCATTTTCTTAATCACTATATGTAGACATTGGTATTCTGCATTTAGTAAGTTTCACCTGTACCCTTCTAAGATGCACCGTCGGTGTGATCCCACCAATCGCCCTCCCTCCACACATCCTCCCCCCTCCCCTCCCTTGCCCTTTTCCCCATATTCTTGTGCTATAATTGGGTTTTAGCCTTCATATGAAAGCTATAAATTAGCTTCATAAATTTTGCTGGGCAGATTGGGTGTGGAATGGTAGCTCAGACTTGTCATTTATATATCTCTGATGACGAGCAAGTTGAATGTAACTCTGTGTTTTCTGAATATGTGGGTTTCCTATTCAGTAAAATCCCTGTTCAGATTCTTTACCCATTATTGGATTGGTTATCTCATATTATTTTATTTTATGAGTTCTTAATGATGTTTTGGAGACTGATTCTTTATCCATTATTAATTATGCTGCAAATGCCTTTTCCTGGCATATCACTTTTCACTGAGGTTTTGTTCTTCAGGCTTTTTGTCATCCAGAAGGTTTGAATTTTGTTATGGTTAAATTGATTGCTCTTTTCTGTTATGACTTTGCCTCAAGAAAGGCCTAAGAGCCTAAAGATATTCTCCTGTGTTTTCTTCTCATAACGTCGACATTTGCGTTTCAAGTTCATGGTTGGATTGTTCATCCATTTGGAACTCTTTCTGCGCATAGTGTGAAATAGGGATCTGATCTATTTTTTTTTTTTTTTTGGTTCCTCAAAGGAAAGTCATTTGTCCCAACACCTTGGTTTGGACAGAGCATTACTTCCACACTATTTTGTGACACCATCTCTGTTCTCCACTAGATTGACATAAATATAAATTACTGCATATCTGCAGGTCTTTTTCTAGGCTCACTGTTCACCGTTCTTTGTCTAGATAGAAAAAATAACTTAATTATAATCATGGGAAATGCTGCAAAGGAAAAAACCCAGGATGCCCACAGGTCCTTAGCGGGCCCTTTATTCATTTACTCTATTTTGTTGCTTTCTTAGGTTCTATGTGAATTACAGACCTTTTCATTATGCAGCCTGCGCGGACTGTCTGCTGTGGCGTCAGGTTGGGGCTGGGGTGGGCGCCCACCAGGAGAAAAACGCCCAATCCAGCGAGCAGTGACAGATGCTACGCTGGTCTGGGAGGTGAGTGTGCATACAGGGCCCAGGTTTCTTTCCTGGAGCCTGGTGTTTATGCATGCCTGTCCCCACTGTGATAGAGTCATTTTTCAGAGCAATTTAACCATGGCCATGGGCCTGTCCCCATAGAGATTAGATAACACAGACACGCAACAGCACGGTTGGTTCCCAGACAAAAATTTAAAGTCTCAGAGCTCATTGGCAGGCCAGGGGGGTATCTTCCAACTCCAAGGGGTGGCTTGGGGAGCAAGTGTGCAGGTTCCTAGGACCTCTTTGAGAAGCAGCATTTCAGATAGCGAAATCCTTTGTGTATGCTCTGTGCATTCAGAAATGTCTCTCTGTGCCCGCCTCGTGGTTCCTGAGTTCCAGGGCATTGAATCGGCACATGGCTCTCAGTGTACTTCCACCTCACTTTAAAATCCAATGCATGAAATGGCAATTTAGGTGACTGCTAATTTGGGGCTGGGGGTTAGCTGATTGTTTCCATCTTACGCAAGAGGCCTACACTCATGCCACTCAGGTCTTACGGAGCAGGGAATTCGTGGGGTAAATTGCTGTGTGCAATTTACAAAGCGCAGCTTGGCTTACTGGTACCTTCTGGGAATCAGAACAATCAGTGGAACGTTGGGAGTACTGGAATCTGGAGCCGCAGACCTGGGGTTGAGTTCTGCCCGATCTTAGACAAGGACAAGCCACACTGGTATCTTACCTTGTGTGATGGGGGATAGGAGGATTAGGCCCAGCACCGCTGTGTCAAGTGAGAGTCAAAATTACCCTCGAAACATCCCTCATGTCGCCTTTAAAGTGTAGTGTGCAGACATCCTATCTCAAAGCAGGTCCCACACAGATACTTTTCCTCCATCACTGGAGCTGACTGCTGTTTCTTCTGGCACCTGATGAAGTAGGTGGCTCGTGTGTTGAGGGGCTGGATTGGAAAACTAGTTATCTCCAAACAGAACCCAGCTGGCTGGAAAAGAGGAAAGCAGCGGGGCCCACTGAGCAGGCTTCAGGAATAACTCCTTTCTGAAGATATTTAACCAACACAGTGGCGTGATGGTTGCTATGGCCATGAACAAATGATGTCATGGAAACAGTGTGGAAATAGGACCCCATGAATCTTCCTCAGCAGGGGCACAGCACCCCGCAACATTCCCTCTGTGGTTGGAACTTGGCTCTGCTTCTCTCTTTGAACATTAGACTCACACTCAGGGGACAGGGACACCCCAACGAAGCAGAAGACCCCAAGGCTCTTGTCTCCCCCACATTGTGAGCACGATAAAATAAATGACAATAACTCTTATTGCTAGTATTGCAGCAGCTCCCACTGTGTGTTCTGCACTGTTCCAAATGCTTTATAACATGATAAACAGTCAAATGGACCTGTGATTAGAGAACCCGAGGACACTCATTAACCATCCAGGTTGCCGGGCCTCTCCCCTGGAATTTCTGATTGAGTAGGTCTGGAGTGGAGCCCAGGAATCTGTGTTTTTAACACGTACTCCAGGTAACCCTCATGTCCGGGTTAGTTTGGGAAATGCTGAGTCATTATTCTCTCTGTTCTGATGTCCGCTGCGCTGGTCTGTGCCCATTTGCCTGCATGTGGCCATTCCCCCAAACTTCATCTTTTGAGCCTGGAGTCTCCTTGTTTGTAAAAAATGGGAATGGCAATGGGATCTACTTCCTGCCGTGTGTGAGCGTTCAGGGAGATGACGTGTTCAAAGCATCATGTCTGGGACATGGTAAGTGGTCAGCGTTACCATTGTTACAGGTTAATACCATTATTTAGGGACGCCCAGAGCACACACAGAGAGGGAGTGACCTTTACTCATTTTCCTGCTGAGATATGCTCAAGCTAATCTCCTCTTGCTGGTTCCTATATGTAGATCCGGTGCCCAGAGGAAAATGGATTGGCAGAGGATTGATTACTTCCTCGCTGCCTGAGCAGCCTGGTTTCCAAAGGCCCTGGTCAAATTAAAATGCATTAACTGAGTTTGTCCAGGAGCAACCAGCCATCTGGGAAGGGCTGTCCCCCGCTTCCTGTCCAGTGTGCCAGGCTGATGACCATGCCCACATTCACATGCAGGGGGCCACGAGGTGCTAGGACTTCTCTCGTGGCCGTATCCCGGCTCCCGTGGAAACCTGGGGTTTGTTTCCGAGCCTGGAGACAAATGAGGTGGCTGTCTGTGCCATGTTCCCAAATGGGTTCCTTTTCATGTCCAACATTCTCTCAGCCTCAGAAAGCAAAAGCACAAAAAAAGGCCAAACCAAGAAATAGACCAACCGGAGGGGAGCCAAGGGGAGGTGATTACATAACCCCGGCAGCCGGGCTGTCTGCGAGCGGTATGACTTACTTAGCTGTCTGTCTTTTTGGGATGTTGGACTCCATCCTTTCCAGCTGGCTCTCCGCTTCGATGATTACATTAACACTCAGCCATCAGCATTCCCAAGTGGCCAGACAGGGGATATTCAATACCAGGAACACCCGATCACAGGGGGCTGTTCTCTACCCAAGTGCTCCACAGTCTGTGGCAAAAAAAAAAAAAAAATGAGACAGAAGTAACGCAACAATAGTGAGTTCTCCCATGATGCACAGTGTATTAAGTTTAAAGGGTGTGGCTTGATCTTGAGCCGATGCCCTGGTGTTAAAATGTCCTTTCAAAAACTCCAAAATGGTTGTGATGATTAGCAGTGGTCGCCTCTGTCATTTTGACATAACTCTAATGTGGCCCCTGAAGTTTGATGTTAGTTTCCAAGTGGGGGGAGAAACTCCTGAACCTAGAGTCTGAGAATCACTGCTTTACACGTAAAGGAATAACATAATGAGCAAATAAAATCATAAGGAATAAAAGGCACCTCTTTATTTTTGAAATCCCATGTGTATAGCATCCTTACCGTCCACCTCTTCTCTTCACTCAGTGGGTAACAAGGGCTTAGGGCTTCCTGCTGACTTCTGCCTTCCTTCCCTGTCTTCTCTCCCCAACTCCATCTGCTCCTCAGAAGCCTCCTTGCCTGCTGGCCTGGTCCTATCTTGACTCCAAAGCTAGTCTAGATGGAGATAGATGTAAAAGGATAATTATAATCACGGCACCATTTGCTCATCACCTGATATGCTTTATTCAATCTCTACAGCAACACTGGGGAGTAGGTACTATTTATTATTAGTAGTACCATCCCTATTTTACAGATGGGAAGACTGAGGCTTAGAGAGATTAAATCACTCACTGGAAGCCACACGACTTTGAGTGGCAGAGCTGGAATGTGAACTTGCACAGCCTGACCCTGGAGCCCAAGCTCAAGAGCCTCCCACGTGGCCTGGGAGAAAGGCAGATTTGAAACCCACCTTGACAGTCTGAACCTCTCTGAGCCTCTGCTTTCTCATCTGTAAAGTGGTCCTCATAACACCAGCCTTGTAGGGTTGTTTTGAGGCTAAAGCAAGAGAGTGAAGGCCGTCAGTATTTGGTACCCTCTCCTTCCTCACACGATGGGAATCGGTGATGCAGCCACACCTGCTGGCCTGCGCAGGCTTCCTGAGGCTTTTGGCTGCCGTCCCATCCTGTAAGCTAATCCCCCCAGCGCCCAGACCAAGCTGCAGCCCCCCTCCCTCCCCTCACATTGCCTTATTACCTCACCCAAGCCACTGTCCCCGCACCGGGAGTCTGCCGGGTGGGAGGTAGCTCTCCTCACCCCCACTTTAGCCCACACCTGCCAGCTCTCCTCACCCCCACCTTAGCCCACCCTGCCTCTCGAATGACATCCTCAACAATTTCCAGGATGGTGGCTGTGGCCCTCAGGTCTCTCATACCCCATGCTTGTCCCCCACCATCCTCGTTTGTCTCCAGGCTCGGAACCAAACCCCAGGTTGCTGTTGGGAGGTGGGAGAGGCAGCCCCAGACACAACCTGCCCTAGAGGTGAGTCCTGCTCCTTCCTCTCCCCAGTCTGCAGAGAGGGCTCCCACGGGCCTTGGACCCAGGTCAGGTGTTCTGATTGTGCAAATACCCTTTAATGTGGGACCTGTAATGCCGCCAGCATGGAAATTGGGGAATCCTCCCAACTTCTATTAGGTGGGTCCTATAACTTATGTTTGACAGATGAGAGTGAAGAGATGTGCACAAAGCCCGCGGTCCTTTATTGACAGACCTGGACCAACACAAGGCCTTTCCTGTTCTAAAGCCCTGTGCCTGGCATGCGGCAGGCCGAAATGCAGGGGGTGGTTTCACCAGGCTCTATTTCCAGAAACTGGGGGGAGTTTCCTCCCCACTAGCTACCCCTGCCCAGGGGGTGTCTTTACCACTCTCGTGAGCCTCAGTGTGCTCTTCCCTCAAGTGGGTCTGCAAATACCCAATAACACCTCCCAGGGCTGGAGGGAGGAGAAAATGAGATCATGTCTGCAAAATGTTCACCCACAGTACGCTTAATAAATGTTACTCACCTTATCCTTAACAAAACCTTCCACCCATATGACATTCTTGTTTAAAATAAAAATACAGCTCTCTGGGGATGCAGATAGATGGTCAGGGAGCATCGTATGGTCAGGCCCGGCTGGAAGCCGCAGATGCCAGAGGACAGAGGAAACTTCAGGCAGTGAACGCACGTCTCCGCAGGGCCACATACTCACTAGGAACTCTAAGAGTGCCAGTGTGGGACCCTCCTTTCCTGCCCCCATGCCCCAATCATAAGTAAATGGCATAAACAAAAGGAGGCCCATTGGAATGCCTGGAAGTCTTTGGAATTTATGCAGAAGACAGAGTCGATGGCAACCAGATTTTTATCCTAATGATCCATGTCCCATCTGCTGGAAAGAACTTGTTTCCACAGCAAAATCTCTCCGTATTCTCTTGTGTAAGGAGAGAGGGGCCATTAAAATTTATAGTTTGGGGAAGGAACTGGTCTCTGCTCAAGACAGACAGTGTGGTGGCTGGGCCATCTCCACGTCACCTCCCACAAGCCCCTCCCTGTGGCCACAACCCCTCTCATTGAAATGCATGATAGAGACAGAAGGCAACCCCAGCCTCTCACATAGCACTCTGCAAGACGTTGTGAGGCAACTCGCTGGGCTTGGCTCTCCGGGGACTTCCCCTGACTTCCAGGAGTGATGCATACCCAGTTTTCCTGTCAGTTTGGGGAGCACTGATAAATGGGGCCCTGACGCTGGTTCGAGGCAGGCACTTTTTCACTGCTGTGGCCTGCTCTGATGGATGGCACAGCCTCGTCCCTGGGCTGGGGCGGCCCTGATCAGGGCTCCCTCTCCCGACTCCGGATCTTACACATCACAGTAGCTATTGTGTCCCAAATGCCAGCTGTGCCAGGGACTGTTTCTGTGTCTCAGCACATGGAAACCTCATAGCCCACCCCCTGGGAAGGTACTATGAGTATCGTTGATTTTGCAGATGAGGAGAATGAGGCATGGTCCAGATCAGGCACTCCCCCGAGGCCTCACATCAGTAGGAAGAGGCACATCTCAGAGGTGAACCCAGGTTGGCGCAAACCCAGGGTCCCGTTGTTTTTCTGCAGCACTCCGATTCGGTGAGTAGATCATAGAGTGACGAAGCAAGGTGCTGATTGGCCTTGCCTGCCTCGAGCATCCCTTCTGTCTGGACATGGCATGCAGTTGGCCAGGTGGTACAATGCTCAACTTGGGAGCAGACTGGTCACAGTTGAGTTTGTGTGAATGGCGCCCCCTAGAAGTAAGCGGTGCACAAACTGCACAACATATGGCTGGCACTGTCCAGTGCTGTCAGTTTTTATGACTATTACTTAAGCAGCGTTACCTTGTCTCTGTACTTCACTTGGGACATCATTACATGGGAATAATGGTCCCAGGGACCTATCAAGGTCATGGTATGATCAAAAAGTAAGTAGTCATTAAATGGTCCAAATGGTCTCTGTATTTACTAGGATTGTTTTTGAGACAGAGTCTTACTCTGTCACCCTGGGTACAGTGCCGTGGCATCACGGCTCACAGCAACGTCAAACTTTTGGACTCAGGTGATCCTCTTGCTTCAGCCTCCTGAGTAGTTGGGATTATAAGTACCTGCCACAATACCCAGCTATTTTTTCTATTTTTAGTAGAGATGGGGTCTCACTCTTGCTCAGGCTGGTCTCCCATTCCTAAATTCAAGCAGTCCACCCACCCTGGCCTCCCAGAGTGCTAGGATTGCAGGTGTGAGCCAGCACACCCAGCCCTCTTTAGGTTGATACACATTTTCCCCTTTATTTGGCCTCACTCTTTCTTGAAGGCACCACCATACGAGTGGTGGGCACCAGCAAGGGATCAGCACTGGCACAGCTGTCTGGGGTTGTCCTGCCTGCAGAGCAACTTCAGGAGAGCTGCCATCGGCAGACACTTGGAAATCCTCGAGTCTGGGCTGGAGCCACAGCAGCAGGCGACTGATCTGCCATCTCACGCTGGGAAGGGAAGCCAGTCCCTGGGGGGCTGTGCTAAGAACACACACACAGCCTGGCATGGCCGCCAGCCAAGGAAGCCCGCCCCGCCTGCCTGGGGTTGGTGGAGTTGGCTTCCTTTCCTTCCTTGTCCTCCAAGGGCCTGTTGTCTGCATGGAAGAGGGATCTAGCCAGGTGACTAGAGACCCAGGCGCAGCCCCCACTGTCTTCCTGGGCAGCTCCCTCACTTGGGCATGGTGCTTCCACTCTGTGTCCTCAGCTTCCCCATCTGTAAATGAAGGCACTGGACTGGATGACCTTGAAAAGTTTGCCCCTCTAGGTTGTTTGAGGGGTGGCAGAGGGTAGTGGTTATAGTTCTGGCTTTGCTACTTCTCTTAGCTGGGCAACAAGTCACTTCACCTCTCTGGGTATCAGTTGCCCCATCTATAAAACAGCTGGGGCACAAGGTTATGATAGTACCTGACCCTTGGGGTTGTCATATGATTATGAGGTCATGTACAGACTGCTCAGAACAGTGCCTGTTGGCAAAAGTGCTCCATAAATTGAGCTGGTAACTTACTGGGGCTCCTTAAAGAGGCCGTGGCTTTCCTTCTTAAAGAGTTATAGTCCCACTGTCCCAGGACTCAAAGTTGCTGTTGAGCCCAAGAGCATGTTCCCTAAGTGAGCCTGAGCATGAGATGGTCTCAGCCAATCTTCACTGACTATCCTTCATTCACTCAGTAAGTGCTGCTTAATGAGCACCCACTATGTGCCAGGCCCTGTCCTGGGCTCTGGGGACGGGTTAGTGACCCAAACAGGCAGAAATCCCTGTCTTCTGGGAGCTTATAGTCTAGTAGGTAGAAGTCAAGACCTAAACAAGTGAAACGTAAGTATGTATCTGCAGGTGCTGCTTTGAGAAAACTGAAGGTGATTTCTGATTCCTACTGCCCCTCCCCTGGTGGAGACTCACTGGCGTATAAAATCTAAACTCTCCAGCCTCAGCTCCTACTGTCTCCCTCTGAGTGTTCCGTATCACCCTCCTCCAAAGTAGGCTCTCTGGGATCCCCGCTGAGCTTGGGCTCTGGAGTCAGATGGGCCTTGCTTTTGAGTCCTGACTATCCCACCAGCCTGGCTGCTTTGACCTTGAACAAGTCACTCAACCATTTCATTACCATTTCCTCCTCTTTAAAATACCATTGCTCCCATCCTAGGATTGTTGTGAAGATTCAATGAGGTAATACATGGAAAACATAACAGTGCTCTCCCCTCTATGAACTTGGGCAGGTCCCTCTTTGAGCCTCATTGTGGTTATCTGTAAAATGGGCATAAATAGTACCTAACTTGTAGGCACCTGGCAGGCTTAAATGTGATAGTGAGTGCAAAACGCTTAACACAGTACTTAGCACACGGTGGATGCTCACTCTCTTGTCCTGTATTTTTGCTGAACAACAAATCATCCCGAAACCCAGTGGCTAAAAACAACAACGATTCATAATTGCCTTACAGATCTGTGGGGGCAGGTGAGGCAGCTGAAACATTTGAGGCTCAACGAGGCCACTGTGTTTCAAGTCACAGATCCTCACCGAAATTTGGGCTCCAATCTGCCTTGAGTGTACCCAGCAGCTACCAGAAGCCATGCTTCTCATGGCCGCACAGAAGTGTAAGAGGATGAACATGCAAGGCTTGGGCTGGGGCAGGTGCTTACTCCTACCTCATTTTCTTGGGAATCAGAAAAGCAATCACACGATCAAACCCAAAGTCAAGCCAAAGTCAAGCCAAAGTCAATTAGTAGTTCTCTACTACTAATTTTTTCCCTTTAGTGGAAGGAATTGCAAAGTCACATGCCAGGTGGTGAGAGTGAGGGCAGGGGTGAAGAGTCATTGATGGGGCCTACTGGGACTCCCAAGAACCTCCTGAAGACCAGAGTGAGCTGCTGGTGACAGGCAGTGATTCTGGGAGGTCTGCTGTGTTCTAGGTTGTACCATGCGGGCAGGAGCCCTGAGTCACTCCCTGATGGCTGCTCCAGATTCCTTTCTGCACCCTGCGATGTAAGATGGGATTTTGCTCTTGGGAATGTTGCACAACCAAAGCGGACGGTGCAGGAAGGCTGGACTGCAAAGCCCTGGAATGCCTCCCCCACCCTCCCACCCTCCGTGTCAAACCTGTCCTTGCAACGAAATAAATAAAACTGGAAAAATGGGGGGCAAGCCTACCAAATGTGATGAACTGTCTTGCCACGTATTGTACTCTCTACAATAAAACCCCAAGCGGATGCTAAAAATGTGTGCAGCTCTGTGAGGAGACAAGCGTGCTCTGTGTGGCCGAGGTTTTTCTGAGCAAGGTAATTTCACTGCAGTCTACATAAAGCAGGGAAAGGCGAAGAGCAGTAATTTGGAAAGTGTACATCAGGTGCTGTTTAAAAAAAAAATTGATATTGTTGGTTATTTTTCTTTGATTAAAATCTAGAGCACTGTGGACTGCTATCCCATCCTTATCCGGCTCATTCAAGGTGAGCGCTGACATTTCTCATTTGCAAATTGAAAGATTGTCAGGAAACGGTTTGAACACAGTATGATTGGAAGCTTTTTGACTGTTGGTGACAAGGGCCTGCTTATCTCTGGGAAGATATTAGGGGCAGAGGAGAGCTGGGCTGTGTTCAGGGATACTTGGGAGTAGCTCACATTTAGTGAGTGCTGAGTATCAGAGACTCTTCTAAGTGATTTACACACGTATTTTATTTTCTCTTCCATAAGCCTATAATTCCATTTTATAGATGAGGACAGGAGGGTCTGGAAAGTTAAATGGTTGCCCACAGTCACAAAGCTCCTAAGTGGCAAAGTTAGCATTGGAAGCCAGCACTTGACTTTGATGCCTTGAGCCCACCCATTGCTTCCCTGCTTTAGGGAAAAGCATGAGCCTCAGAGTCAGACAGTTTGGGGTTCAAATCCAAGCTCTGTCAGCTCCTCGGGATTCTGTGACTTTTCACTAAGCCATCTACTTAGCAGATGTTCATTGAGATTGTACCATGTGCCAGGTGCGCTGCTGGGCGCCAGGGCACAGTGGTGAGCAAAACCCAGCTTCCTGCCCTCGTGGACTGTAGCCCCCTACAAAGTACAGGGCTGCTAGGAAGAAATGTAATCCTCTAGAGATTGTCAGAGAAACTGGGGGAGGGGGAGAGCTGGGAAGGCTGCCCCCAGCAAGGGACTTTTGAGTGAATCACTAAAGGAGAAAAGTCAGATGGGCCGGGTTCCTCTCTCTCTCCCTGTATTTGGATCCTAGCTGCCGTGCTGCCAGAAAGCCCAGGCCACATGGAAGGGCTGATAGCCTTAGTCAGGACTGCCTTCCTAAGGTGTGGGCTCCAGTGCACAATGAAAACATGGTCCCTCTTGTTCAAAAAGTGTTAAGAATCTCAAAATGGTGACAACGGAGCATGAAACCAAGCCTAGGGCCCTCCTAAGCGTGGTGCCTTGAGCCCCTGCGCAAGGTCCCTACCCGTGAAACCCTGGCCCCAGCTGAGGTCTGAGCAGCAGCTGTCAGACCCGACACTGAGTGAGGAGGCCTCGGAGAGAAGCCCAGGCTCGGCTACTGCTTGACCTGCCTGACCGTGGCTGTTGAGGGCCCCCCAGGGTGTGGGCAGAGTGGGGAGAGGAAGATCAGACAACCTGGGGTCTGATCCTGAGAGCAGAGGCAGCCAGGGTGGGTGGGTGCAGGAAGGAAAGAGGTCACCTGGGTTTGCATTTGTAAAGAATTGCTCCAGCTGCCAGGTGGAGGAGGAAAAGGGAGTTCCTGGAATGAAAGCCACAGAAGGAAGGGGACAGCGATGGACTGAGCCAGCAGCTGGGGAGCATTTGGGCAAATTTTGAAGATGGAATCTGAGGAAGAATGTGGTTGGTTTCATTCTACACTAGCTGGATTTTAGGTGCTTTTGCTAAGAGATGCCTGTCCAACAGGTGGGTAGGTCAGACTGGAGATGGGATTTTGGGAAGCTCAGGGTATGGATAGAGGATGAAGCCCCAAGGGTGGATAAAATGACCTTCAGCAGTGACTAGAGCTGTGCTATTGGATACGGTGGCCACTGGCCACACGTGGTCACTAACATTGTAATCAATTGAAACGCAATACAATTGAAAACTCACTTCCTTGGCTGCCTGCCCTGGCTTTGGCTGTCTCCTCGTGGGGTGTGTCATGTGCATGAGATGCAAAAATCTATGTATGGCACCTGGCGCGGTGTCTGGCAGTCTTAGATGTCACCAGAGTGGATGTGGGGTCTTCAGAAGGTGCTAAGTAAATGTTAGTGTCCCCTGCCCTCTTCCTTCACAGCCTCCAACTGGCAAGTTCTGGCACCCCAGTGAAGCTCCTTCCCTCTCTGTTGCCCCTTGGTGGGAGGACAGTGAGCCTTGTTTTAACTGCTGTTCCTGATTCTGTGGCCCCTCAGCCCAAGGGCCTGACAGAGCCGCATACATTTATGCTGAGGGGCTTCCCCTGGTGACTTCCCTCACCTCACAGGACCGACCAGTTTTGTCCAGTGGGATAAGTTTTAACTGTGCTGATCCGTTAAATGGTACAGTTTAAGATCTTCTGGGCTCCATCTAGACACACACACTGGTGGTTCTGAGGACTGAGACCAAGTTCCCTTGTGGCCTGCAGCACTGGAGCCACCAAACACTGATTCACTTGGAGCTGGGAGCGTTTCTTCCTGCATCAAGGATGCTAGCCCCCCCACCCCCCCGGCAAAACCTGACTCTTCGTGAGGGATGAGTTACTGCGGTGCTGTTCAGAGATTGTGGATCTTATTACAAGAAACGACAATGCTTATCAGGTGGCCCTCTCTTACTCCACGTGAATGCTACCACCACCAACAGGCATTTATTGAGCTCTTAAAGGGTACCAGGTATATGTGCCAACAATCTGTATCCAACCTCCCATTTTATTCCTGCAGCAGCCCACGTGGTATGCATAACACAATTCTTCCCATTTTGCAGAAGGAGAAGCTGAGGTTTGGCAAATTCAGGTAACTTGCCCAAGGCCACACAGCTCATGGTCTGAGCCAAGCTCAGATGCCAGAGCCTTCATGCTTGCTTCTGGATATTGTTCATCCTGCAGGGTTGAAAGAGGCAGTGAAGGAGAGCCATTTGTGTTTAATGCCCACCAGCTGGCGATGCCGTTCATGAAATTGCACTAGCCGAGGAACGCAGAGATGTGGGCAGTTTGAGTAGGGGCCTTAGAGATCACCTTATTATTTCATAAATCAGAAAACTGGGGCCCAGAGTGAAAAGGAGCAGGTAATGCACAGATTGGTGAAGACACACCCTTCCCTGACCACCTAGCCAAACCCACAGCCTAGTGCCTGCCTGGTGTCTCTGGCCTAGGATGTTCTCTCTGGGGGCAGCAGACTGGGGGTGGAGGTGGTAGAAAGGTCATAAACCCCCTAATCAGAGAAACTTGAATTGAGGAAGCTCACCCTCCACCCTGCTCATCCAGTGCCTGAATTACCACGACTGATGCTCCAAACTCAGAAGATCATCAGAACAATGTGGGGAACCTGTTGAAACTCAGATTCCCCAGCCACAGCCCTGGAACTTCAGGATTCTTAACTGGACAGTAAGAGTTTTTAGAGCTTCCCAGATGGCTCTAATTTGAGGCCAACAGTGTCCCAACATGTTGAGGTTCCCATGGACCCCAGCCTGGGATGGTGGTCAGCAAGAGAGACGAAGTTGGAAAAATCAAGAGTCTTCGCACCAAACTTACAGCATAAAGCCTGGCAATCTGAAAGGGCATACACTGTTTCATGTGCCAGGTGGCAGCCTGAAACAATGCAGCAGCCTGTCCTGCTTTTCTGGAGTCTTTTACTGGGTACAGCCACGGAGTAAACGTGCAAGAATGCTCAGCAGTCAAGGTTAAAAAATGAGAGAGGGGAGATTATGGCCATTAGGAAGTTGGGCAAAGGGTAATGGCAGGATAAACAGGGATATAGGGTAATGGAACGTCTGAAGTGGCCCGATAACGTACACAGGGAGAAGAGAAGGGGAAAAACAAGTTTCGTCCCTTTGAGTTATCTCAACTTCTCTAATTTAAACTACTGATCAAGAATCTAAATGTCTTAGCCCACCTACACTGCAGAATCCCCACACAAGGAGGGTCATGCGGACATTCCCCTAACCGGCACTTTAACCTGAGTTGGGAGGTCCATGAGGAATTCAGCCTGCCTGCTTCCCATACCAACTTACTTGCCTGGAAGATTTGTTTTTCTTCCTTACAGTCCCTTCTGCTTCTTGTGTATAGTTAAATTTGGGAACCCCTGCCTTAGTCCAGCCTTCTCCAAAGTGTGTTCCACAGAATACCAACTCAGTCCCATGGGGGTATGAATAGTTGTTACATTAAAAAAAAATCTAGACCCCCTTCTCTACTAAAAAATAGAAGAACTAGCCACACGTTGTGGTGGGCACCTGTAGGCCCAGCTACTGGGGAGGCTGAGGCAGGAGGATTGATTGCTCAAGCCCAAAAGTTTGAAGTTGCTGTGAGCTGTGACCCCACAGCACTCTACCAAGGGGGACAAAGTGAGACTCTGTCTCAAAAAAAAAAAAGAAAGTAAGTTGGGACACTTTTGGCTACACATTAGACTCACCTGGGAAGCTTTGGCAACTCCTGCTGCCCAGGTAATAATACTGAGTCCCTCTTAGGGACAGGACGCAGGCATAAGTGGTTTGAAAAGGTCCCCAGGTGATTCAAATGTGTGGCCAGGTTGACAGCCACTATGTTAGATAAAGTTAAACTGGCTTTTTATTTACTTTTACTTTCTTTCATTTTTTTTTTTTTTTTTGGTTGGGATTCATTGAGGGTACAAAGAATTAGGTTACACTGATTGCATTTGTTAGATAGCGTCCCTCTTAGAATTGTGTCCCACTCCCAAGAGGTGTGCCATATACCATGACCATATACCCCCCACTCCTCAAGAAACTGGCTTTTTCAATCACAGAACTTCTCAGGGCTTTCCACACACAGGGAACATTATGAATCCCTAAAAGGAGAAATGAACAGATTATTTTCTCAGCCGAGGCATCAGGGACATACGAGAAAAAAATAAGCCTTGTAGGAAAGGAGTGGTGTGCTGAATGCAGAGAAGGGGAGGTGAGGGCAGGCAATGTGAAATTAGAGGCCAGTCAAAATTTTTAACTCAACTGAGCAGGAATATTTTTTGTTAGCTTGATTAGAGCAATTGATTGATTGCTCAATTGATCAGAGCAGTGTTTTTCAACATTTTTTAAATCTCACAGTGCACTTGAACCCATAGTTAAACTTCTACAGCACACTTAAATTATGTTGACCGAAAAAAAAATTAAAAAATATATATATACTTACTGTGCTGCTTTCAAAATAATTTAATTAATGGTGTTTAAAGATTTTCGCGGCACAGCTGCGATCTTCTCATAGCACACTGGTGGGCAATCACTGGATTAGACAATCACTGGATTATTGGGGGTAATTTGGTAGTTAGTAATAGCGCTGACACTTTCTAGGCTTCACAGCATTTCTGTATGCAGTATTAACAGGGGCAAATGTATTGTCTTAGTGGGGGTCCAGACAGTTTCTCTGGGTCCTGTGGACTGGGATGTTGGCTCCATTCTGTGGAGAGTGAGGCTTTAAATACATATAGCAGCCAGCTCCAGCCATTCCCCTACTTAAAACTCCTTGAAGCTTCCACATCCCATTCCTCACTTTCTTTCCTTTTTTATAAATTTCAGATTCATGTGGGGTACAAACAGATTCCACAGTTTGCATTTGTAAGGGGAAAGCCTGATTTGTAGGTGTGCCCACAGATAGTGTGCCAGATACCGAATGGAGTACCCTTTGGGTGTAAATTAACCCCACTCTTCCCCCTGCTTGAATTTCATTGAGTTTTTCTCTCCTGTGAGCATGGAGATGTTAATCTACTTCCTTTCATATTCTTTCTTTCTTTTTTGGAGACAGGGTCTTGCTTTGTCTCCCTGGCCAAAGTGCAGTGGCTTCATCATAACTCACTGCAATCTTGAACTTCTAAGATCAAGAGATCCTCCTGCCTCAGCCTCCTGAGTAGTTGGGACTACCGACACATGCCACCATGCCCAGATAATTTATTTTTTGTAGAGATGGGTGTGTGCATGGTGGGGGGGTCTCCCTCTTGCTCATGCTGGTCTCGAACTCCTAGCCTCAAGTGATCCTCCTGCCTCAGTGTCCCAAAGTGCTAGGATTACAGGAGTGAGCCAGTGCACCAGGCCCATTCCTCACTTTCTTACACAACACTCCACCAGTGATGTCTAAACTTTTATCATATGCTCTCACCCAAAAAGTTTGAGTATGCAACCTCATTATAGGCATATTTGTTTAGAAATTAAAGATACACTGCTTGCAATGATACAGTAAAATGGATTGAGTTTACTTCTTATATTGGGAGATTCAAAGGTAAATGTACCTACAAGTTTGAATATTTTTTCCTGCACGTGGTTGGTCATCATGAGCACCCCAGTTTGGAGTCACTTTGTGATCTGGTCTCTGCCTGTCTCTGGTATCACCTCGCACCATCTTACCCCGTGCACTACACTCAGCCCCATGGCTTCTTTCTGAACTTCAAGTGCAGCTCAGCCTTCAGGTCACGTACAAGCTGTTCCCTCTGCTTGGAATACGTCCTCTGCTTCATTCTGGCTGGTTTCTTGTCTTATTTTCATTGTCACCTCTTTGGAAAGGCCTTTTACGGCCACTCCCAACGAAAGCTGCAATCATCCCCTCCCTTTGACATCGCCTATTTTAAATCTCTGAACGGGACTTATCACGGTCTGGCATTTTTCTTATTGGTTTGTTTATGGCCTCCCTCTTCCGGCAGAGAAAAATGGGTTTGCCACAGGGGACGAGCCTTGGGTAAACACCCGAACAGAGACTTGGAGGGGTTAGGACACCCCTCTAGGCCCTGCTGTCAGTAAATGGTAGAGCTGGAATTGGAACCCCCAACCTACAAAAGCCCCAAGTTCAAGGTTCTTTGCATTATGCCAAGCTGCCTCTTGTCCTTCAGAGGCTGGCAAGAACTGTTTGAGTCCAGACTCTGACAGTTTGAGTCTGAAATCTGTTATGATGTCAGATGACTATGGAATTTGAAAGGAAAATAAACGACTGGCATTTTATGCTCTGTTTCACAGCCAGCCAGTAATGGGAGGTTGGAAAAATTCCGGAGTCTGAAATAATTCAGGCAGGCCCAGCTGCAAATGAGAAAGTCTGTGGCCAAGGAGCCGCAGTAGGTGAACGCAGCCTGGAGACATGCTTGCCCCCGATTGATTCATAGTGAAGCCCAAACTCCAAGGAAAGGTGCCCGCATGGAAGATGTGTCTATTGAAGGAAGTTCTTGCCTCTGCCCTTCCGTTTCTTGTGCAGTTTTGAAGAGAGAGAGTATTGAACATCTGTCTCCTTCCTTCCATCTGTTGAGCACCTGCCAGGAGGTAGACTCGAATTATCTCTGTGAGCAGGTCCTGGAAACCCAGCTAGTGGCCTTACCCCTGCCCAGCAGGCGCCTGCACCCCATGCACTGCCTTAGCTGGGGGGGAGGAAGGAGAGAGCAGAGACTGGATGAACGCCTGAGGCCTGTGGCCTTCCCCAGAACAAATGCTCAAGTGCTTGAGTGCTTAGTTAGGGGTGTCTGTACAGAACCCCATCACCTGCCTGCGTCACTTCCTCTCTTCCTTACCTGTGGTTGTGTAGTAAAGCAGAAGGTTTCCTGGACTGGGTGCTTCATGTCTTCCTATGCAGGACCCACTGTTCCCTTCTTCCCTCCCTGTTGAGCACGGGCTCTCTAAATTTGGGTCAGTTTACTGATGAATAGACAGAACTAAGACTAATCACATTTGACACCTGAAGGCGAAGAAGTCAGCAATCGATTTTTCCCTATCTGGATCGCCCTCTTCCATATCCTGTCACCAGAATAATATTGATGACCTTCTGCTACAATGGGGTTTCCCCATTCATTCATTCCTTCATTCATTCAAGCATGAATTCTCCTCCTGCTCCCACCCCAGTTCGTGATTAAAAGCACAGCCTTAGGAGTTGGACAGAGCTGCCTCCGCCTCCAGCTGGCGTTGAGACCTGTCTTGAGTGTCTGTCCTAGGGCTGCTGTGACAAAATACAACAAACTGGGTGGCTTAACGCAGCAAAAGTGTGTTCTCTTTTGGTCCTGGAGGCCAGATGTCCAAAATGAAGGCATTGGCCTCCCATGGAAGGGGAGCTTCAGGGGCCTGCACTCCCTCCAAAGGCTCTGGGAGATCCCTTGCTCACCTCTGCCAGCTCCCAGGGGCTCAAAGTGTTGCTGGACTTGAGTCCACATCTCCCCCATCTTTGCCTCTGTCCTCACATGGCCAACCCCTCCCGTCTTCTCCTGTCTCTTATGAGGACACTTGTCATTGGATTTAGTGCCCCCTGGATAATGCAAGATGATCTCATCTCATAAACCTTAATTACTTTCCCAAAGTCCCTTTTTTCAAAGAAAGTTGAATTTACACGTTCAGGGACACAGACCTGTCTCCTGTGGGAGCCACCATTCAACAGTCTCAGGCAGGTCTCAGCTGTAACACAGAGCTGCCTCTACCTTACAGAGGGGAGTCTGCGGAAGGCCTCTTCGGTGCCCGCGCACAGCACACGCACCACGTGGCAGCTACACTTGCTTACTGGGCGCCCATCACATGCTAAGACTGTGCCAGGCTCACACGGCATCCCAGGGCTCCTCTCTGTCCCATGCTCTTCTGAGCTACTCTACAGACCTGTGTTTCACTCCGGAGTGCACCTGCGGTCTCTCCAGAGGTGTGAGTGCCCAGCAACTCTGCAAAGACCCATTTTCCTACAGATGTACGGGGAGGCACACAGACCCCCCAGTAGGCAAAAGTTGTGGAGACAGTTCTAGAACATTCCTCAGCTCACTCAAAGACACGTTTCTGGCTATTTGGGGGACACGGGGATCTAGCATGTGACTATTAGGAGTCACACTAGACCTGCACCCTATTCCCAATCCCGGCCCACCCAGCCTGGCCACCATGGTCTCTTGTCAGTACTAAGAATGACAAGGACATTGACAAGGACACTACTCGCGTGGTAGGTGTTCCACAGAGGACAGGGCTGTGGACGCTCTGAGAGCCTTATAGCCCAGAAACTGGGCAGCGCAGAAGGGAGTTGGCCTGATCAAGAGCTGGCAGCAGTGACCGTCCCTACGCTGCGCTTCCCTCCCGTGAACTTGGGCAAGGCTGTCCATTTCTCTAAGGCTCAGATACACAGCTAGAGATTGATGGGGTTGATTTGGAGCAGTTTCCAACTTAAAAAACAAAACAAAGCAGTAGACCTTTCCTGTCTGTTCTGGAATCCCATTTCGCGTGACTCAGATGTCTGCTGAGGGCTCCCTGTCCTCAGTCCTACTCCCACAGAGCTCAGTGGCTTCCCCAGGACTTTTGTCACTGTCCCTGCTTGACCAGGTAGCAGATGGCCTGATAATTTCAAGCAGTTCAGAGGAGCAGGTCAGTGGAATTTAATTAACAAATAGAGAATACTTGCTCTCAAAGACAGCTTTGAGGACCAGATGAGCAAGGTCTCAAGGTTGCACAGCCCCAGGGAACCCCATTTACAGCAGTGTCCTGCAGAAGAGGGACCTCTGAGTGGAGCAAGGCCTGCATGGCCATGTGCACTGGCCTATAAGGGAGGGAGAGATGTTAGTTCCATGACCTTCCCCTTGACCCTCTAGGTCTCCCTCCTACCCCTACAGACACTGACCTAGTTGGTCCAGGCCAGTGGGGCTCTGAGAATAAATCCAGACTCTCTGATGGCCTAAAGGGCCCTCCGTGACCTGGCCCCTGCCTGCCCTCCAGGCCCTCCTAGCACCAGTCTCCATCTGCTCACTATGCTTCTGTTTCTCCAAAAGGAGAACTTGATTCCTTCTCTGGACATTTGCATCGGCCTAGGTTTTCTCATGGTCATTCCCACGACCACACCTTTTGAGTCTGAAATGCCTCCTCCTCCCAGAGACCTGCCTGGAGCTCCGTGTCTAAGGCTATTCTCTTCCTGCTCCCCCAGCTCCTCACCCCTTGTGCTGTGGCTTCTCACCTATGAAGTAATGATGCCTTACCACAGGGGATGGTCATTAGGATTGAACCAGTTAATACAGAAGGAATTCTGAGAGTGGGTCTAGCCCATAGGGGGTGCTCAATCAATGACAGTTATTTTCATTATCACCCTCACTGTCAACACAGCAGTGTTAATGAAGTGTTGGAGGAGTGAGGAGGGAGCTCAATGTGGAGTGGTCACAGCTCTCCTGGGCCAAGTTGAAAGGTTTGGCAGTGGGAACCAGTGAAGGGTTTCCAGCAGATCGGCATGTTGGAAAGATGGCCCTGCACCCTGGACTTCACCCAAGGTAAAGGTCCTCAGTCCTCCACTGATACTCTCTTGGGGAACTCAGTTTGCCAGTCCAGTGGGGGTGGGGTGGGGATATCCTTTTCCATCTTCCCGATGCACTTGAGAGATGACCGCACCATTCCTCCTAAACCCTTCCGCATTTTGGCTTCCTTGACATGTCACCAGGTCTCAGGGGGTGGGGAGGTAGTGCACTGTGCTGGAGGGAACCCTGACTTCGGTCCTGGGTTGGAACCACAGATCCATCACTGCCATCATTGTGGGCTTCAGGCAAATTACCCGACTTCTGACCTTCAGAAGCTTCTCTGTACCCTGAGGATTGAAAGACCTGCCTAAGTATTGATGTTAAGTATATAGAGGTCACTCCCCTTCCCCAGCCTCCTACCTTCTGCCCTCCATTTCTCCTCCTGCCCCAAATGTATGTATTTTCCAAGGGAGCTTCCTGAATCAATACTGTTCAGATTATATAAGCCTTGGTTCCAAATTCTTCTTATCTCTTCCACCAACTTTCTAAGCTGTTGTAAGAGAGAAGAAAGGTTTCAGAGCCTCTTTCCTAGGGGAAGTCTACAGAAGGATTGTCTGTGTAAGGCTTACTATGAACTTTCTTTTCTTTCTTTCTTCTTCTTTTTTTTATTTTGTTCCATGTATGTCTCTCAATATGCTAATTTGATGGAGAAAAATTTTGTCTCCAAGAGAAGACAAATCAAGAAGCATAGTCCTACGGAGAGGCGTTTTAATTAGCCCCATACGCGGATTGATTGTTTTCTTCCTGGTTAAACTTAGCATCTCTGTAGTTTTAGAGAAAGTTGCCACTTTGTCTAAATGGTGTGGGATAAAGGAAAAGGAGAGAGACATTGTCGAGTGAGGAGAAGGGGGTACCTGGTCAGGACTGGCCCAGGGGGACGGCGAGCACTGACCGGATAATATAACACATTGATGGTGGAAGGGAGTAACCCCTCTGTGCCTCGTTAATGAAGAGAAGAGAATCTGCCTAGACTTTCTTAGAATTTAAGGCAAAGAGGAAAAGCCTGCAAAGCTCTTCTGCTAAGAGGAAATGTAAAAAGTCTGAAATGCCTCAGAGGAAAGGAAACAGGATTTGTAGGCCTCGTGCTGAGTCGCTGAGAAGACTATATAAGCCACCTTTGACAGAAGGGTGCTTTTGTTTCTTCTTTGGGGCCCCAATATAGAAAAATGAAAGTCGAGCTGCTCAGTTGAAGCAGGTAAGTAGCCTCAGATACCCCTGACCCCAGCAGCCTGAGTTATACTTTGAAGACCATGGATTGCATCCAATCTCTTCATTGTGCCAATGGAAAAACTGGTGGACTAATTGCCCAAGGCCATTCATTACACAACCAGCTCTTAGCCTCTGATATTTATTGAGCACCTGCAGCATGCCAGGTGCTGTTCAGGGCACTAAGCTACAACAGCAGACAAGAGAGACAGTCTCCGTCCTTTTGGGACTGACACTCTAGTGGAGAAGACAAGGCAATTTACAAAGAAAAAAAATATGATGTAACATCAGGTAGTAGAGTGCTACAGAGAAACGTAAGGCCGAGAGGAACATGGGCTTGGGAGGCTATTTCAATGGCGTGGTCAAGGAAGGACCTCTAGGAGGTGAAATTTGAGCAAAGACAAGGATTCAGGAAAATATTGGGGGAAGCTTTGAGCTCTAGACAAGGAAAGAGCAGGTGCAAAGATTCTACCATGAGAACGTGCAAGGTGTAAGCGAAGCCAGAGCTCAGCATGGCCAGGGCTGAGTGAGCGAGAACGACAGGTCAGAGAGGCAATCAGACTAGATCTGTAAGGCCTCCAGGCCATGATAAGGTCCCGCAGGTTGTGGAAGGCCTTGGATTTTATCTAAAGTGGGATGGGAGCCATTGAATGGTTCTGAGCCAAAGAGTGACAGGGGTCTGAATTAGGTGATGATCTTGAAAGGATCATCCTGCTTGCCTGCTAAGTAGAGAAGTGGCTCTAGAAAGATAAAAAGGAAAAAGTGAGACCAAGTGGAAGAATTCCAAAGTGAGAGACGCTGGGCCTTGGACCTGGATGATAGTGGAGGTGATGAGATGTTGGTAAGATGTGAGTTGGTAAGATCTCTTTTGTAGTTAGATCCAGGAGCTCTGCCAATGTTTTGAATGAGGAGATAGCTTTTCACATTTTGTGCAGAGCACTTGCACTAGGTTGTGTTAAATAGAATTCTTTTGCTTGTAAGAGCAGAATCTCAATTCGTACTGGCTCCTGTAACTGAGTAGTCCAGCCAAACATGGGTTTTAGGCATAGCTGGTTCCAGGAGTGCAAATGATACCTTCAGGATTAAATCACTCTCTCTTTTGATATCTTAGCTTGGCTTTCCTTTTCATATGTAGCTCCCAGCAGCTCCAGGCATACGTGAACATTCTAGGTAGCAATGGCCATGGGAAAAGAATATTTGTGGAAAAATAGTGTCCACAAAATTTATGATTCTCCTGCATCTAGTCACCTGTCCATTCTTGACTCAATCACTCCATCCAAGGATACACAGATTGACCAAGCCTTGTCTTGTGCCCAAGATGGAATCAGGGGTGTAACAGGGAAGAAATGTCTACCTATCCCCAGAAAAAAAAATGTGCATTGCCAGGAGTGAGGAAAATGGGTGCTATGTAGGCAAAAATAACTGGTATATACTACCTGGATGTAATAAGAATTTCTTTTTTAACAAGTGAGAATTCTGCCTTCTCTTTTTTTCTTGTGTTGCAAAGCACGCTTTCCCGGAGACATAAAACGTAATTGTAGTAAAGAGAAGCACAGTGTGCTTGGTAACAGTTTGCAAAGTGCTTCCCAACACATTATCCAACTGCAGACCACGATATCTCCATGCCAAGAAGAAGAACTTGAACCTGAAAAGCTGACAGTCACGTGTTCTCCTGTCACCTGATGGGCCTATAGAGAGAGCGGAAAGAAGTATAATAGTCCTCCGTTCAGACAGGAGAGCACTATTGTGTGGGGAGAGTGGACACTCATAATAGAGGTGGCACGGGGCGCTATGGTGTAAGGGGCCGGGGAAAGCGCTGCACAGAGGTCCAGATTTGGAGCCAGCGGTGCCTAATGAGCCTGGACATCAGATTGTCTGTTGGAGAGGATAGCTGAGTCACATTGAATTATTGAGACAAGAGTTCAGCGACATGATCCCACTCTAAACCTGTCCCTTGGCAGTTTGCCCTTAAGGAGGCAAGCTGGACCCATTTAAAAAAACATTCCGAGAAGATGCCGTTTTTGCTTCATTAAAGTAACAGTTCCTCCACTGCCTTTTTTTGCTTTCAATGGCATCTGATCCCACCTCCGAGTTGTTTTCTTTGGCTACTTTCGTTCTTGCCTGGGTTTTGTTGGCCTCTGGGGCTGATTTATACTTGCCAGTTAAGAAGGTCCTGAAAGCCCTGAATATGCCCAGGAAATTGTTAAACTTGCGTCTTCCTACCCACCATGGCACCGTAAGCTGGGCCACGTGATGTGGGAAGAAGCAGTTAATGCCATTACCTTGAGATGCCAGAGCGGGCACTTAAGTAGTGTGAAAACAGCGTTCAGACTCTCCACCCCAGGGACGTCTCCCTGGTTACCTTTATCTGTGGCTGCTTGGTCCTCCAGACCCTGGGGTCTAATTCAAGTTCAGTCACTCTCCAGTGCATCCTGGGGAATTTTAAGTATTTACTTGGGAAGCAGTGTCCTCCTGCCTTCCTCTCCTTCGTCCACCCCCGCCCACCGCAGGTGAACATGGAGATGGCAAGGTTGCTGCTCCGAGGTGTGTCCCGCCCATATCCCTGACCCTGTGGACGCGCTGAGCAGATTTAGACTGCGCAGTGGAACGGGAGAGGCAGTGAGAGAATTTATTTAAAAGGCTGCTGGGCTTAATGGAAAGCCCTGAGGCTTAGGAATCAGCTGAGGACAGGTTCGAGCCTCAGCTGTGCCACTTAGCTGTGCGGCTTGGGACCTGTCACCTAATCCCCTCTGAGTCTCCATCTTCCTGGCTGTAGAGTGGAACTCCCAGTTGCTCCATGGGCGCCTGTAAGGAGTAAATGAAGCCAGATTCATAAATGCCATCTTCAGCCCAGATGCCTCTCCTGAGTAGACCTATGTGCTACCCAGTGGGGTGACCCCAGGACCCTAAAACCTAACTCTCCCACAGCAGAACACCCTATCTCTCCTCGTAGCCACCTGCCATGCAGCTCCTCTCAGGTCATCTGAGATGCCGGCATACTGTCACTTTCGCTTGCAAGGTGGGCAGGCCATGCCTGCCAGGTTTGCCTGCTTTACACACGCGCAGTCCCCGGCGTGCTCCCGCCTCATCCTGGCCGGTCAGCTCAGCAGCTGCCTAACCATCCTTTCTGCTCCAGTGGTCCACACGGCAGCTGGAACATCTTTGCTAGAATATAGATCTGGTCATTCCCGCCCTCCATTGCCCATCTTGGTTCTCACTTCCTAAGTATCATGCCCCAGACCCTTTAGCTGGCTTGGTCCCACCTCCCCTTCAGGCTTCATCTCTCACACTCCATGTCCCCACCACCTGCGCCTCTCTCCCTCCCCATCACGGTGACGCTTCTGCCAATCCCACCTCCTCCACCAGGAATGTCATTTCCTCTTTGTCTCCTGGCTGCCACACGCCTCTCGCTCTCAAGATCAGCTCAAGAATCACCTCCTGTATTATCCATCCATTAAAAGGAATGAAGTACTGATACCGAACCTCTGAAACTGTACGCTTGTGCGAGAAGCCTTTTGTAGGTCACGTATTGTATGATTCCATTTATGTGAAATATCCAGAACAGAATATCCACGGAGACAGAAGCAGATTGGCGGTCGCCAAGGGCTGGGGAAGGCAGGAGCAGAGGCGTCTACCTAACAGGTGCACGTTGCCTTTTGGGGTGATGAAAATGTTGTGGAACTAGATAGAGGTGATGGTTGTAGAAAATTACAAATGTATCAAATGCCAGTGGATTGTTCACTTTAAGAAGGCTAATTTGTCAGGCATGGTGGCTCACAACTGTAGTCCAGAGGATAGCTTGCGGCCAGGAGTTCGAGATCAGCAAGACCCCTGTCTCTACAAAAAGTAGAAAAATTAGCCATGCATGCAACACGAGCATATAGTCCCAGCTACTTGGGAAGCTGAGGCAGGAGGATCACTTGAACCTGGGCGTTTGAGGCCGTAGTGAGCTGTGATCTCACCATTGCACTCCAGCCAGGGCAACAGAGAGAAAACTCATTTCTTTTTTTTTTTTTTGAATAATTTTATTAAATCATAATTGTGTACATTGGTGCAATCATAGGGCAGAATGTGCTTCATATACAATCAGAAACATTTTGATCGTACTGTGAGAGATAGCCTTCATAGCATTTTCTTAATCACTATATAAAGACATTGACCCTCTACATTTAATAAGAACCAGCTTTATCATGCGGGTCCCAACAGTGAGACACCAACTCAGCTGTGGCCTGAGTTTCAGCCCCACTGGCTCCGTCCTCTGACATTTTGCTAATCTCAACCTCTTTCTTTGTCCTCCAGTCCCTAGGCTAGTAGTTACTTTCTACAATTGCTGCTCCTGAGATACTTCACAGCTCTCTTTTTATTCTTTCAATTACATGGTTAGCAACTTTATATCTGGTTATTAATTCTGTGTATTTAATTTTCCATGCACAAAAACTGGTTTGGTTTCTGTCTCTTGGCTAGACCCTATTGAAACCAGGATCAAAAGAAAGTATCTTAATACATTGTTGAAAAGTTTTTAATTGAAATATAATTTACATAATGAAGTATGTGAATTGCAAATGCACATATCAATGAATGTTGCATATATATATTTTATGTATTATATACATACATACACACTCTATGTAGCCATCATCTGAATTAAGATATAGAACATCTCTAGCACTCATAAATTTTTTGGTATCTCTCCCACTCAATACTTCTTGAAAAGGTAACCAATATTAAATTTTATATTAATGGAATCATGTAATATGTAATTTTTTGTGTATTTAGCTTCTTTTGATGAACATAACATTTTTGAGACTTGTATGGTCTCTTTTGAAGTTGTTTGGTCTCTTTAATTACTGTGACTTTACATTGTACACATATCATAATTCATTGATCTATTTTCTTGTTAATGGACTTTAGGTATGTTTCTAGTTTTAAGTTATTTTGAATAAAGCTGTTATAAAACATCTTGCACAAGTTTTTGGTAAGCATAAGAACTCATATTGGGTTATATACTCAGGAATGTAATTGTTAGGCTATGGACTATATATTTGTTTAGTTTAGCAAATACTGCTAATTTTCCAAAGGAGTCATAGTGATCTATAATCCTGCCTGTAATATCCAAGAATTCCAGTTGAGTCACATCTTAAGCCATTGTATATTTAATTATTACTTTTCTTCCAATCTCTCCCTCTTCATTTCCCGTGACTGAAAAATAGAGAATGGAGGTTGAGTCCTACATGCTACTTATGTTACTTTTGTTATTGTTGTTGTTAACTTTGTATCTCCATGTGCTTAAATTTGGATATTTTCTATGTATTTTTTCTTTCTTTTTTATTTTTATTATTTTATTTTATTTTATTTATTGATTTTTTTGAGACGGCATCTCACTTTGTCACCCTTGGTAGAGTGCCTTGGTTTCATAGCTCACAGCAACCTCAAACTCTTGGGCTTAAGCGATTCTCTTGCCTCAGCCTCCCAAGTAGTTTAGCTGGAACTACAGGCACTCGCCACAACGCCTGGCTCTTTTTATGAGATGGGGTCTTGCTGTTGCTTGGGCTGGTCTCGAACCTCTCAGCTCAGGCAATCCACCTGTCTCAGCCTCCCGAGTGCTGGAATTACAGGCGTGAGCCCCTGTGCCTGGCTATTTTCTATATGCTTGTCTTTGAGCTTATTCCTCAGTCTTCTGTTGTGTCTGTTGTGCTGTCAAATGCATTCAATGAATTCTGAATTTCAGATATTTCCATTTTATTATTTTGCACTTGTGTGTTAAAATTCTATGTGTTGTCATTTATATTATTCCTGTTTTATTGAATATATTAATTATAGGTATTTGAAAAGCTCCTTCTATCTCCTGTATCTGAAATATGTGTGGATCTACTTTTATTTTTGTAACATTTCAGTTATGGGCATTGTTGAAACTATGCATGTTGAGTTTAACCATCATTTAAAATGTCTTCAAAGATTACTCTAAGACTTGGTGTTGAATTGCAAAGTTATTGTGTATTAAGCAAGACATAGAAGCTGGTTTCAAAGAACCAGCTTTAGTTGTTTAGATTCCCTAAGTTTTAAATTTTCACTTTCAAGGATTGTGAATTTTACTTTTATTGTTTCCTTTCTTCTGCTTCATTTCAGTTCAATTTGCTTTTGTTTTTCTACTTTCTCAAAATAGGTAATTTGAAACCTTTCTTCTTTTCTAATCTCATAAATTTTGATATGTTATATTTTCATTTTAATTTAGTTCAAAATATTATAAAATATTTTTTGAAATTTCATTTTGAACCATGGGATAACTAAGTAGGTTAATCCTTAAAAATTTGGAATTTTTCATATTTTTTCACTTAATGATTTTGGTTGAATTCCCTTATAGCCTAAAAATATACTTTGTATTGTTTCTATTCTTTTAAATTTGTCAAATGCTTCTTTTTGGCTCAGAATATGATTTATCTTATTGATTATTTCATGAGAACTTAAAAAGTTGTATATTTTGAGATTTTAGGTAAAGAGTTCATTCCATAATTGTCAACTGGATCAAGTTGACTTGTAGGGTCCAAGTCGTATAGTAATATAAATTTACTAATTCTCTTCTTATTTGCTTTGCCAATTACTTAGAAAAAATTATTGAAATTTTAACTCTCATTGTTTATTTATCTATATCACCATTTAGTTCTATCAATTTTTACTTCATATATTTCAGAGCTCTATTATTATGTGCATACTCATTTAGGATTCTTCTATCTTCTAAGAAAATCGACCACTTTCACATTATGTAATGTTCCTTTTTATCCCTGATGATATTCATTGTTCTTAAGACTACTTTATTTGATATTAATATAGCTACTC
This sequence comes from Perodicticus potto, assembly GCA_963574655.1. Lineage (NCBI taxonomy): Eukaryota > Metazoa > Chordata > Mammalia > Primates > Lorisidae > Perodicticus > Perodicticus potto. The sequence continues at coordinate 43,900 of CAUYRH010034901.1, read as the reverse complement.
CAGCTTCCTTTTGTCATTATTTATATGATATATACAGTAGAATCTCAACAGTGGACCAATTCCCTGCATCAATCACCACCTAAAGTTGTTCTAATTTTCATAGACTGGACATATACCACATGTACATATCAGTATAGCATGACTAGTTCCTTATGCTGACTATGTCTGTATATTGACCAGTTTGTAACAGTCCCTTGAGTGGTCAAGAACCTCCATAAGGTTCTTCCTGTATACATATACACATACACTTGTGTATGTATGTATCTACCTATATACATTTTAGTTTTAACCTATCTATAAATTAATATTTAAAATAGGTTTCTTGTAGATAGCATATAGTTGGGTCTCTCATTTTTATTTAGTCTAACAGTAATCTATATCATTAAACTGGTAGGTTAGCTTATTCTTATATAATGTAATATTGACATAATTGGATTAAATCATCTTGCTATTTTCTATTTCCCTTATATATTCTTTAACTTTTTAATTTCAAACCTTCCTTGCTTTAATTGAGCATCTTTATGACTAATTTAATGTTGTCTCCTCTGTTGATTTATTATTCATATTTTTTTAAAAAAGTGATTGCCTTGAATTCTATTATAATCTTGTTTAATCAATTAGAGTCTAGGTTCAAATATACTGCTTCATACATATTGCAAGGACTCACAGTTTCTCTTTCCTATTCTTCATGTTCTCATTGTCATATATTTTAGTTATATATCTGCTATAAACATACAGTAAATTACAATGGTATAGATTTTCTATTGGAAAATGTTCATTCTGTATTTCTTATAGGGTCAGTGTTCTGGCACTGAATTTCCTCAGTATTTATTTACCTGAGAAAGTGTTCACTACTTTTTGAATTACATTTTTGCTTGATATAGAATTATGGATTGACAGTTTTTGAAAAAAATATTTCAACAGTTTAAAGATGTCACTTATTCTGATTTGCTTGGTTTCTAAAAGAAATTCTTTTTATTTTTTTCTTTGTTCTTCTGTAGGTAATGTCTGTTTTCTTCTGGTTGCCTTTAAAATTTTCTGTTGACCTTTTATTTCAGTTTGAATATAATATGACCATGCAGTTTGTATTTATCATATGAATGTTTTCTGAGTTTATTTAATCTATGGTTTGTTATCTGTCATTAATATTGGAAAATTCTTGGTTGTGATTCCCTCAAATATTTCTTTTACCTTGTTCTCTCTTTTCCTTCTGGGAACAGAATCATGAATTCTAATTGATATGGATGTTAAATTGGTTGCTGTATTAATATTATTACATAATTTTAGGATATGATTTTTAAAATTTGTGCTATTTTGCTTTTATGTTTTCATTCTTTTTTGTTTGCATATTTTAGTTTAGGTAATATCTATTGACTTACCGTAAAGTATCTTTAAGACGATCCTATGCTCGTCTGTATCAAGTCTGATCAGCATTAAAAGACATCCTTTATTTCTGTTGTATTTTAAATTTCTAGCATTTGTAGTTGTTTTTGTAGTTTCCATCTCTTTCCTGGTATTACCTAACTGTTCTTGCATGTTTCCCATCTCTTCTGTTAGTGACTTTAACATATTAATCACAGTTATTTAAAATTTCCTGTCTGATAATTTCATCCTCTGTGTCATATCTGAGTCTGGTTATGATGTACATTTTGTATCTCAGGAATGTGTTGCTTTTACTTGCCTTTTTGCATGGCTTGTAATTTTTGTTGTTGAAAGTCAGCCATCTTGGATAGGAAATCTGGGCATTTTATATAATTTGTTGAATGGAAACTGGCACGTCTCTCTATTAGAATAGTAATATAAGGGCTTTGAGTTAATGAAATAAGAGTCAGGTGGATTTTACTTTGTGTTGTTACTGTGATTACTGTTAAGACACCATTGTTTTTAAATCCCTGCAGTAATACCCAGTGTTGGGTACCTTGTTAGGTTGGTTTTCCATAGTTTGTTTATTTTCCTTCATGGGTGATCCTATATCAACTTGGATCTTCTTTTGTCCTATGCCACTTGGGAGGGTATCTTTTCATGCCTTTCCTATGCCATTCCCAGCCATATTCCAATGTTACTTGTTATTTAATGCTTCTTAGCCTGTCAGTAGGGAGTAGTATTGGGGCATTCACTCTTATTCACATTAAACCTTAATACCGTAGCTTTAAGCTAGCATGGTGTTGTGTCCCTATGTCTTAGAATGTGGACTCATCAGTGGTTGCCCTTCCCAGGCTCTGGTCCTGGACCCCGCGTGCAATCCTGTCCCTCTCTCAAGGTGGGATAATTTGTTATTCTCGTCTCCCACCTACAGTTGGTTTTCACTAGTGGGATAAGAATACTTTTGCCCTTTTCTGTACAGTTTAAGGCTTTGTTCAATAGGGGAGATAGAGTCAAAGGGTCCAGGCTGGGTTCTGTGTTCTTCTAGCAGTATCTGATCTGCACTATAAGGAATGCTTTCTTAAAATTTTCTTCTATATTTTCTGTGATTGTTCATCATTCATGAAGAAAATATCCAGAGAAGGTATGGAATACCTTGATTTTCTTATCTTGTAGGCACGTCACACATTCTTCAGTGTATACTTGGCCTCCACCAACTTGCCAACTACCTTAATTGAACTCTTTTTATTGATGTTCGGTGGCATCTGTCTTAAATTGTCCATTGTTTATGTCTTGTCACTGTCTGAATGCACCTATCATTTCTTAGATTTTGGGCTAGTTCGTTGCCCTGCAATCTCAACATTCAATGGTTTGAAGAAAATATGTGAATTTGTTTGGCTCTCTTTCATTATATGAGTGGAAATGACACCCTCCAGCTCTATCTATTCATGAATGTAAAGTAAATTTGATATTAATAAAGCATCATTGTAGGAATTATCAAAATTTCATATTTTCTCTCAAATTAACAACCAAGGGTTTTATGGGACCTAAAAAAGGAAGATATCCACAAGTAGATGAAGATGTGTTATATTTTGTTCCTAAAATACTTGCAACAAGCTTACTCTCACACTCTAAGCACTGCATCTGAAGGTAGGATAGATTGCCAAATTCTTTGGGATAGATGAAATCGTTTCAAAGCAATGAGGGGCTGATGTTCTCAATTCATGTGTTGCATAGGATTATCATGAAGGCATCATGTCATGGGCTTAAATAGCAGCATTTTTAATTCTTTAGTGGTTCTTAAAATAATGGTGAGATGGTTAATGGCATTCTCCATACTGTTAGAAGTGGGGAGAAGCTTTGTATAGGTAGACTGGCAGGTGGCTTTCAGATTAGGCACTGAAACTTCAGTGCCTAGAAAAACTAAAAAAAAATGTATACATATATGTTTATGGAAAGCTGCCATATTAAGCTTTTCTCATTTATGATTTACTTGAAATAAATTTATTCATGAAGTTAATAACTATTATATTGGGAAATGGACAAAGGATTTCTAATGGTTGAAATGTAGATCAAGTATATTTACAATGGGGTGAAATGTAGACTAAAAGTCCATGGAATGTATTCCAAAAGTAAGCATTACTGTTATCTAATAAATACAGCATGGGACAGAGGTAAGCTGGGGTAACGGGGAAGAAAAAGGATAGAAAGAAAACATAAGAGTCAGAGTAGGTGAATAGAAACAGGAGAGCATCAGCAATTTTATTGAACCAGCTGCTCAATATAGTTTTGGTTAGTTTTTCCTTCACATATTGGTCTAAAAATAATAAACTTTGTATAAATTTATGAAACCTAACTCTTTATTATGTATACAAAGGAACAAACCCCCTTCTTTAACAACCATTTTATATAAACCCAGGGAGAATTCTTAATCAATACATTGACCCTGCTCAATCTGCTTTGTCAAGGAGACTTTAGTATATTGTGGAATTCTGTCTGTTGACTTCCTGAAGTCAACTGTTTTACAGTTAGAGAAAATATTTACCCACAAAGGAGTGCATTTTATCTAATCTTTAACTTTTTTTTGTTTGTACATTACTCTCTCAAAAACTCTATAATAATTTTCATGACCTTTATGAAGAAGAATTAAGAGTTGTATAAACCGAGGCTCTGTTCTTCAAGAAACACTGGCTATCTTTACATTAGAATGCAATTTTGAGTTATTGATTCTAAATAAAATATAAGATTTGTACATGTCACATGTTAGGGAATAAAGTAGAGTTGAGATCAGATAAGTATGTAGTTTCCTTGGGTTTAGTTAGTTTTATCATTCATTGAATATCTAAATGAAGAGATATGCCACATGCTAGTATAATTTTTTGTAATGTATTTCTTTGGTAGTATTTTAAATAACAGGGACTACCAAAACACTGATCATTATGTAGGGATTTAACCTCAGCTAGCTATTTTATAACCAATGCTTTATTCCAGCTCTATAATTAGCATCTAAAATTAACATTTTTCAACATGACATTAAACATTAGAGAATCTAAGTAGATATAAATACTTAAAGTACTATTGCTTTGCACTTTTTTAGGCCTTTCAAGACAGAATTAAAGGCAGTCTCTCTCCACGTGAAATATGGCATAGTACATGCTTTGGAACTGTTTTATAGTTTTAAATATTTTTTATGCAATTGAGTATAACTATTTCCATATGTTTATAAAAGGAGGTAGCCACAGAGATGCCGAAATGTTTTGTATCCCTTTGCATTACTAGCCACATAAGAGAACTGGCTCTTTCTTATCTCCTATTAGTAAATAGAATTTATTCTCTTTCCTTAATATTAACCTGAAGATGCTGTTTAATGCACCATAAACAAATCTTATGAATTTTTTACATGATTAAAATGGTCATAACTATCCAATGTTTCTTGCTGATTAAATCTGCCACTTCTGTTTACTGGGCAAATAAATAACACATGTTTGCTCTCTTTATAAAAGGTTCCTATTTATTCTGTGGTCATTTCCCACTTATAATATTTCCAGCTTAATTTCATAAAACAGCTTTTATATAACTTGAAAAAAAGCTTTTATTGTACATTGTTTTCAAATATTTGCCTTTGAGCTCTGGACTTTTTTTGAAGCAACATCCAGTTTTTCTTTTCTCTTTTCTTTCCTCCTTTCTTTTCTTTCTTTCTTTCTTTTTTTTTTTTTAGGCCTGAATTAAAGATGGAATTTAAAAAGTGAAACAGCTGCATGCCTTGCATATGCATACAGAACAGAAAGTATTGAGCTGTTAGAGATGTTTTTTTCTTCCACTGTTTTAGCGATGCTTGTAACTACTTTATAGTTGTCAAACAAAGAAAAACAAAGGGTACAGGTCATTTGTCTGTCAAAGGGCTCATTAAGATGAACAAGAAAACTGTCCAGGAAGAAAACTCCCCTTATTATCATGTCTTAAGACATGGATTCCATAAATAGTGCTGTTCATGCCTCCCTTCCAGTGATTTAAGGACTGCATAAAGTTCAATTAATATGACCAAATCACATCTTCGGTAGATACACATTCCTAGCATGTCATGTAATCTGCTTGATGTACATTGAAATCGAGTGTCAAAGTCTGCTTCTATGCCATCATGTTTGAGTTAAAGTAGGAAGCATCTTTGGTATATGCTTCAGGGCCTATCTCAAATTTCATTTCCTCTATGGAGCTTTCTTGTTGTTTGTATTGGATGTTACCTCAACCTCCACATGCTCTGCCTGTGATATGTTCTGCCTGTGTTACAATTATTTGTGAGGTTGTCTTATTTTCGCTGTATGACCTTCTACTCTTTGCATCCCTGTTGCCCTTACAGGAATACATCTCCCAGTAATACTTTGCAATCTAGAGTGAGGATTAGGGTAGATGCTCTCCACCCATGGAGCTGAAGTAGCTAGTCCAGTGTTTCCTCCATTCGGGAGAGTGGGAACCAAACTCAGCTTGAAGTCAATGTCAGGCATTTATTTCAAAGCCACTTCCTGTGTAAGAAACACATACAGTAATAAGCCAACAATCTTCTGGAGCATTTTACCTCTCTGTCTCTTCCTAAACCATGAGGTCCATAGTTTTAAGTTAGGTGTGCTGTAAATGAGTTTTCCCACTGCCAAAAGTGAGAATATTCTTACTTAAAAAAGCATTTTTCAACCATCCTCTTAGAAATTATTTAAATTTCCAGCTGCATTTCCGAGCTTTTGCTGTCAAAGTGGACTCAATTATATGAAATACCAACAGAATATACATATATAAGGTGCTGGTGATTGAAGCTAGTATTGATTATATTAGATTCCCTGATAAATACTTTGCGAGTTAACTCACTTGACTATTGTAACAAACCTATGAGGTAGTATGATTTCCATTTTACATGATAGATACCTGTGGTTCAGTCACATAAATTAGTGAATAATTGAGTTTAACTCCAAATCTAGGTTGTATTACTTGAAAATACATAGTCTTCTTTACATCAAGCTGAATTCATTCTAAATTTAGTTGTAGATCTCTCATTTTTAGAAATCTAAACTTGGTTCAAATTCATTTGCATGAAGGAAGAGGCTGAGTTAGCTTTATTTGTAAATGGGGTTGGCAATTTAAATTATATTCCATAATCAAAATAATCTGTAACAACTGCCTTTTGCATTTCCGGATGGGGTAAAAGAGGATTATGTAAATTATGTGATCTTGACTTATTCAATAATTAGCAAGACATATTGCAGATATTCTGCATAATACACACAGAGGAAACATGGAAATCCAAGGTGTTTTAATCTTTTAGGATTTTATTTTAAGAAGCTTGTGGAAGAAACCAAGACAATTGTATAAGCAAGGTTTAAGGTAGGCTGAAGGAAAAGTGCCTTTTATGGATGAGTGAGGGAGTTTTTTCCGGACAAACTCAACAAGATAAGAGTGCCCAGTGAAGTGTCAGAACATTGCCCCTGATCGTAGGGTGAGATGGTTTTGACTTCACCAATTAAATAAGTAAATTAGATTGTGTTACCATCTGATAAAACCCAACTTGGTCATATGCAACTATTTTGTTTTTGTAGCTAATGTGTGCCACCAACAACTAGTTCAAGGCTTACATACTCTTCCGCCATCTCTAACCATCTACTCTTATCTTTATTCCTGTGTTCTACCTTTCTGTCTCCCTTTTACACATGAACTTTCTCTGCTCCTTTCTAAAGCTAATCCTCTGTTAGTGCAGTAGATTTCATTTCTTCTCCTCTACTCAAAGATATTGCTCCAGAAATTCTTCTTTTTCCTTTGTTCATCAATTTAAATTCTCTCTGTATAAACACTCTCCTATTTCTCCCTATCCACATTTTCTCTACCATGCATTGATCCAATTATTGGATAGATTAGATAATAATACACAGAATGTGATTATTTGTGGAGAAGATGATGTATATAAAAGAAGTAAATATTTGACATTTGGGACTGATTAGAGTTATAAAGTGTTTGCAATAATTTAGGGATGAAAAGAGAGTTGAAACTTAAGTGATTAATTGGCATAGATTAATCTGTGAAAATTTCCGTTAAAAAATCACCAGGTCTGATGTTGATTCACAACTTCACCCAAATCGTTAGAGGAAAATCTTTACCTTTATAAAAGGTGAAGATAGGAGGTTTTTAAGTGAACAGCATGAAATAATGGGATATTTCTTTCATATGTATACTACAGGTGATTGGAAAATCTCCTGAAGGTACAGATGGTCTTAAAGACCTTAACTCCACCCCACCAAAGCCTGATGATGTCAAGAAGGGAGGGATATGTGAGAAATGAAGGAAATTTATTGGAACAAAGACTGTAGCTTTCAAATTGCATTAGTGATATATTTGGAATAGATAAAATTAGAGTCTCCTGGGAATAGGGCTGAGTTGCAGGCCTGGGGAAGCTGTGCCTTTTGTACTTGGCAATGACAATGGACAATAGAATTTTCAGTGCTTCTGAGAGACGGATGAATTTCAGAAAACTGATATAATGAGAATCCTAAAGTCTGAAATTTAGCAGTAAAAGGAAAGATTAAAGAATAGATACAGTCTATAACATGGGATATAAAATTATTCCATTTCTCAATTTGTAGATATTTGCTGAACAACTATACATTATAAATAAAAACTGTGAAAGATAAAAATGTATAAAATAAATGGCTTCTCTTTCTATCATATATGTCAATGAATGAGTATCTTCACTGAGATAATCAGAGTGATTATGAAAGTAAGAGCTAAAGTCTTTAGTATTTATTGAGCAACTACTATGTGCTTATTAATATTCCAGGCATCTTTCCTTAAATTGTCTTATTTAATTCTAACAATAATCCTAAAATCCCAGTATTAGTATACCTTCTTTTTCACATCAGTGAAATTTTTGTTTATATTTATTTATTTATTTATTTATTTCAGATTAATATGAGGGGACAAATGGTTAAGTTATTAGGTTACATTGTTTGCATTTCTAAGATGAAGTTCAAGTTGCAGTTGAGGCTTTCACTTAGTGGGTATGCTGTACACCCTTACCTTGTTCACCTTAGGTGAGAGCTTACCAATCCCTTTCCCCCTGCCATTTCCCCTATCCTTTTCCCCTCTCCCCAATGGAATTTCTGTTTTTCTCTCAAGTGGAAGTGTAGTTGTTTACCTATTGGTTTCATGTTAGTATTGTGTACCTTGGATACTAGCTTTTTCATTTTTGTGATACTTTATTAAGAAGAATATTCTTCAACTTCAAACAAGCATTCAAGCAGACAGAAAAGAAAAGAGCAAAGGCAGAAATACCACTGAGAGAGAAATGGGACTATACAAAATATGGAATTTATTATTCATAGAGATTCCTGAAGGAGAAGAAGAGACTCCTAAAAGCATGGAATCTCTACTTCAGGACATGGTGGAGGATTTCCCAAGCATTGTAAGAGAACTTTAGATACTAGATAGTTTCAGAACCCCAGCATGACTCAAGTCAAACAAAGCTACCCTTAAACACATTGTAAATGGCCAAAGTCAAAATGAAACAGAAAATTTTACAAGCAGCCACGTGTAACCAACTTCTTATCTAAAGGGGAAAAATATCAGGTGACCGCAGTCTTTTCAGCTGAAACTTTTCAAGCCAGAAAGGATGGTCATCTGCCTTTAATCTTCTTAAACAAAACAATTTTTAGCCCAGGATTCTGTGCCCTGCTAAACTAAGTTTCATATTCCATGGAGAAATCAGATCTTTTATTGACATGCAAACACTGAGGAATTTTGCCACAAGACCAGTTCAGAGGGAAGTACTCATACCTGTTCTCCACACTGTCACAATAGACCACCACCAAAGTAAAGACAACCAGAAGCTAAAGGAAAAAGCCTAGCTTCAACAATGGCACAAGGATAAAACTAAGTAATGGACCCCCACAAAATAAGGTGAAGAGAACTCCCTCATACTTATCAATTCTCTCAATAAATGTGAATGGTTTGAATACCCCAATGAAGAGGCACAGGCTGGCTGGCTGGGTAAAAAAAAACTTCAAGCCAACTATATATTGTCTTCAGGACACATGTCTAACCTCTAAGGACAAAGAAAGACTCAGGTAAAGGGTTGGAGAACAATATTCAGGCAAATCAAAATCAGAAGAAAACAGGAGTTACAAACTTATTTGTAGATACAATGGGATTTAAACCAACAAAAATAAAGAAAGATAAGACAGACACTATGTACTAGTCAAGGGAACAATACCATACGAAGACATTTCAATCCTAAATATCTATGCACCTAACTTAAATGATCCCAGATATATAAAATGAATTTTAATGAATCTGAATAATACAATATCCTGCAATACCATAATAACTGGAGTTTTCAGCACCCCTCTGACAGAAATGGACATACCCTCCCATCACAAACTAAAAAAAGCAATGGACTTAAACACTACTTTAGAAAAAAACGGGCTTAACAAACATATACAGAATACTCCACCCCAATAAAATTGATCTACTTGCCAATCCATAGATCATCCTGCACAATTGATCTTATCTTAGGGCACAAATCACATCTCAACAAATTCAAAAGAATAGAAATAATTCCTTGTATCTTTTTGGACTTTTATGGAACAAAAGTAGAACTCAACTCCAACAAAAATCTTTATCCCCCCATAAATTCATAGAAACTAAACAACATTGTGCTGAACAACAACTGTCAAGGAGGAGATAAAGAAGGAAATCATTGGATTTCTCAAACAAAATGATAATGAAGCCACAAGCTGCTAAAACCTGTGGGATGCTGCAAAGGCAGTCCTCAAGGGAAATTTATCGCATTAAATGCCCACATCCAAAAACAGAAGGAGCACAAATCAATAAACTAATGAACCATCTCAAGGAGCTGGAGAAGGAAGAGCAATTTGACCCCAAATCTAGCAGAAGAAAAGAAATAACCAAAAGTAAATCAGAATTAAATGAAAGTGGGAACATAAGAAACTTTCATAAGATAAGCGGAACAAAGTTGGTTCTTTGAAAAGATCAATAGAATTGATAAACCCTTTGCCAGACTAACTAGAAACAGAAAAGACAGATCTCTAATAACTTCAATTAGAAGGAAAAGAGGAAAATAGGGTGGCTCCTGTGGCTCAAGGAGTAGGGCGCCGGCCACATATACCAGAGGTGGTGGGTTCAAATCTGGCCCCAGCCAAAAAACTGCCAAAAAAAGGAAAAAGAAAAGAAAACAGGGAAATAGTAACAGATATCACTGAAATCCAAAAGATCATCACGGATTACTACAAAAAAACTCTATGCCCAGAAATTTGAAAAAAATGGACCAAAACTTGGAATCACACCACCTCCCCAAACTCCACCAGAAAGAATTAAAAAAATTTGAACAGACCATTATCAAGCATTGAAATTCACACTTATGGTGCATCTTACAAGGGTACAAGTGAAAATTACTAAAAGTAGAATATAAAGTCTTCATATAGTGATTAAAAGGCCATGAAGTCTATGTTAAATACTTCAATGAAAATATTTTAGATTGTTTATAAAGTCAGCACATTGTGCCCCATGATTGCACCAATGTACACAATTATGATTTAATAAAAATTAAAAAAAAAAAAAGAAATTACATGAGCAATACAAACTCTTCCAAAAAAGAATGGTTTCACATCAGAATTCTACTAAAATTCTGGTATTAGTATGTACCTCCAGTTTTACAGAAAGAAGTCAAGTAACTTTACCAAGTAAGACAATCTTGTGTTTATAAAGTTTCAAGGGAAAAAACGTTCACTCTAAACTACAATTACCAAAGATTTAAATGGAAAATTTAAATGGAAAATACAGTTAAATGGAAAATTAGATATATAGGCAAGAGGCATGGAAAGATGCTAGAGATCAGAGTATGGAAGTGATATTGAGGGCCATGAATAGACCTGCTTGGTTGGAAGAGAGCTTATGTGTAAAATCAGATTAAAAATATATTTGGAAAGGGAAGTTTAGCCTAAATTACAATGTGTCAATGCACTTTTAAACATCTCCCTGTTACTTATCTCTCATATGCTGATTTTTTTTAATGCCATTGAGAGGAAGGTGATTTTAGTTCCAGATTATTTATTTCATAGTTATTTGGTTGGTAAAAGATCAAAGATGAAAAGTAGAGGATTTTATTTTCCCATCTCTGTCTTGTAGCAATTTGATTTTATAAAAAAGATGCCCAAGCTATATTCTTTGGATCTAGTTCATAATTTGTGCCTAATATAGTCTACACCTCAGATATGTATGCACATAAAGCCAATTCCAAGCAACTTAAAAGTAACACAGGAAATTCAGGTTAACATTTGTCACAGTTTCCAATGGAAACAGCCTCTTCTATTTAGCTTGTGATGAAATGAAAATGCTACACCTCATTTTTTTCTCTCTTAGTGTAATGCCTTCTTCTTCTATCCTAGCCAAAAATCTCACAAACTTGGACATTGCAGAGAATACTCTCTCTCTGGCCTTTATTGTGAGACACTGAGGACTGTTTTCTGTAAAGGACTTAAAAAATATGCATTTAAGAGCTGATGAATGTTGCTCAGTGGTAAATCTTTGTGTAAAAATGTGTTAAATTTTAGTCATTTTCTGTGGGATTGTAGCATCAGCAACTGGCATAAGATGAATCAGACTGATGATTCTAGTCCTTTGCAAAGCAGACAGCATGATATAATGGCACTGAAAAAATCTCCCTTGGCAACTTTTGTAGCCACGAAGTGCAAAAGAGTTGTTAGATATTACTATACTTGGAAAGAGCAGGAGTCCTCATTTCAACTATTGAAATTATTTGAAAGTATCTTTTACTATTTCCTTTAAAGCTGATAATATGGATATCATCAGCATTTGATCTCCAGAGTAAGACAGCCTTAACTTAGTTTTCTGTAGGGTCCTGAAACCCTTTGGAAGTATAAGAACCTTTTCTATAAAGGGCCACTCAAGCAATACATGTCCGGATATATATATCTTTTTCTTTGCACACATTCAACCTTGCCAAGTATCATTTCAGGAATTGAATGTTTAGTTTTTTTTTCTTTGCAACTGCTATAATCTTGCTTGGAAGGTCACCTTCTGTGAAAGTCAAATAGATGCAGTTCTTTCCCGAAAAATTTTAACATGGGTTATAAATTCGTAATTTTAAAGTAGACATGCATGTTACAGAAATCACATAACACAATTTTCTGTAAGCAAAAAGTTGTAAAGACTGTCAGGATATGTTAATTTAGGAGTTTGCAGGATTACTTGACCACCAGGAGCTTTCAATCTATTCATGGATCTAACTGCGGCTCTCCAAAGTGATAAATGCTAGTGTGGAAGTGTTAACTTAGTCCTGTTGGAACATAGACCGTAAAGAGAATTGTTCCAACCAACTTCACATAATTGTCTTTTGCCTTATTATATGAAGCTATTGATTGTTATAAAAGTGGGGGAATTTGTGCTTAGCTACAGTTTGCCTTCAGCAGCTAAGTATACTTTTTCCAACCCTAAGCAGGATAAATCGTACTAAACAATTTCAGAAGCTGTGTGGTTTAGAATCCTGGCAAATAGTACAAATGTCAGGTCACTCCAACAGCCACCAGTTTGATGATAGCCTATTTCTGTGACAGAAACACCTCGGTGCCATTTAGAAGGACTTCAGAGTTCTCTTCAGCTGCAGTCCAAGTTTAATATTCTGTCTTCCACAAATCTTTCCTTCTATTGTTTTTTGGTAACTATGGAATACATAATTTTAAAAGATTCCTCTTTATGTTCCTCACTAATATCTATAAATAACCAAGCCACCTTATTAGGTCCTTTTAACATGATTCAATAACTTTAAGTTGGTAAGTGCTACAAGAACAAAGTCTTTTTGTGATATTGTCATTTTCAATGCAAAGAGATACTTCACTGTAATAATTAACAACTACTATTTCCTAATCACAGAGGGCCTTTCAAAGTAATGCACTTTGCTGTAAGAAATATTTAAAAGGGCCAAATCTTGAGGCAGACCAAAAGATACTACACAAAATTTGTTAATCTTTTCTTTGGGCAGCCTGAGTTGGGGTAGCCCACTGGCTACACCATTCACCAGATCTCAGTATAAGAGATTTTATTTTTTGCTCATGTGATGGTTCATGGAATGAGTTTTTTTTTTTTTGTGGGGGGAGAGGGCAGCCTTTCATATATTGATCCAGGGACTCAATTTATTCCCATTATTTGATATTGTTATGTTCCACAGTTTCACAGACCTCTGCCGAATTCTAAGAGATAGGTCGTGTGAACCTATGGGGAAGTATTTAAGGACCAAGTCTGCAGGAGCTGCTTATCACTTCCACCCACATAGGACTGGTCACAACTCAGACACATCTTCACATATTTCTAAGGAAGGCTGCAAAATGTCATCTAGTTGTCTTCTTAGAAGAAAGGGAAGCAGAAAACCTAGATAGTTTCTAATACAGGCACTCTGCCTAGATATGTAAACTACTTATATTTCTTTTAGTGAATGATTTTGTTCATAATATTTTGCTTTTATATCATAGTTTCTTTACATCGCACTGTGAGCTTCCAATGAGGTAATGTCTGAAAACAGTTTTTAAAAAGGTTTTCATGAAGCCCCCTTTTACCTAACATGCATGTTCTCAACACGTGAAAAGAATGAGAGTATTTCTTTCAAAGGATAGTGAGTGTTCCTATGTGTAAATAGTTGTGCTATTTCTTGGAAAGACTGTCAACTTGCTGATCATTTTCTTTGACAATCCCATCTTTAACTTCTTTCTAAAGGGGTTTATAATTTGCTGAACCTTCTGCTGAAACCAGATATCCATTGTCTTAGTGTACCCTCATGGTTCTCTAAGGAGCTTCATCTGGGCTTTCATGCTGACTGCACCCATTAAAGATATTGACAATAAAAGGTGTTTACTCCTTGGGTTCTTTTTTTTTTTTTTTTTTTTGCAGTTTTTGGCTAGGCCGGGTTTGAACCCACCACCTCTGGTATATGGGGCCAGCACCCTGCTCCTTTGAGCCACAGGTGCCGCCCCACTCCTTTTGGTTTTTTAAAGGTAGCTTTATGGAGTTATAATGCCTTAAGCTGTTCCCCTAGCACCCTCCCCGAAGTACTTGATCCCATGAAATAAGCATTTCACACAGACGCACAAAACCACCCATACATAGATATACATATGTATACACTCATACAGATTCCGTGGCCCTTTAAATTTGGGAAACACTGATGTAAACACAGTTAAGCCAATGTATTTTTAAATAATATTTCTTAAAGCATATTAATATGCATTTTGACTTTTCAAGAATTAGAACTAATACTTGATGTTTCCCAAATTTATTTGACCCTTTTCTCCCCCCCATCCCTCCTGCTCAAGGGACTGGTCTGTAGCAAAACACTGGAGAAACACACTGCCTTAACCCCCAGGAGTGGTCTTTATATCAAATATGTAGGTGCTGCCGCACACCTGGGAAGGTGACAAGTGGAGGCACAAAGGTTTTGTAAAAGGAAACCACCTGCATTAAATAGCTATTCTTTTCCATTGGCCTAAAAAAAATTACTTCATTTGAAGCAGGCTTTGTTCCCAATGACGCTGTAGTCAGACGATACGCTATCGTGATTTACAAATTCAAATTCCATTAAAAGAATTTTAAAATTTTTGGTGTGAATTCTTTAAGGAACAATTATTTAATACTTGAAAGAAATACCAAGAAGCTCTGACTCTCTTTATGTGTAATATATTATCCACATTTTATTTTTACAGTGATGGGAAATACCAGTGTATTTGAAGAAGAGGCTTTTGTTCTAAAGAAGGAACTCTAATGACTAGTAGGGAAGGGAACAAAATGTTGTTATGTGATATTCTTTTGAATCTAAGCAGCAAGGTTCTGGTGAAGGATTTCAAACTGTATGCTATTGGTAACCAAAATTATGGAAAATGACATTAAGATATTTTCTGACCTACAGTGTAATTTTAAATTCCAGCCCTGTTGGTTATATATCTTTTGTTGGGATAGAATTATTTAAATTATTAATTTGCTGCCCGTTTTCCTCATATATAAAATTACTGTAAATCAAATTGCTTTGTTTTTTGGTCAACAAACAAGATTAGCAATATTAGGCCACAAGTCAAATGCAATTCAATTTGAAAAATATATTGAATTAGAAATGTTTTAATTATTTTGTGAAAATATTTCAAACTCTCTCTTTAAAGCACTTTCCCAAATCTTCTTTTGTTGAAGATTAAATATATTTGAATAAAGATGAACAGCCAAAGATTGTTTGAAACCACATACTGTAATTTCACCAGTGGGCTAAACAGAGTACATTGGAGAAAACATGCCCTGGGGCTTGAGGTCTTGCAGGCCATCTTACTCAGAGACTAAACAATGAAAACTGCTCCTTTGGTAAGATTGGGCAAAAAGAAGATAAATGATAAACAATGAAAAAGTATAAGTGTCTGTTCTTTGGATATCAATTGACATGCCAGCCAACCTGAGGCATTTTAAAATGACACACTTGTCAACATGGAAGAGTCTGGGGAAGGTTAATGTGACAGTAGTTGTCTTTAGCTTTGTATTGGCCACTGAGACTTCCCTTTAGTCCCCACAAGAGGAAACACTGCTGATTTATTCTCTCGGTTAACATGGCAGATGTGTGCATAGTTTTCCACAAATAATCTACGTGGTTTCCATAGATGCTTTTACTTACGTATTGCTCACAGATATTGATAAGGCTATTTTTAAATATTTAGATATTTGATTATTTTTGCTTATGGATAACTTTCTTGATAGTCTATACTAAAACAAGAATGACTAAAGTAATAAACCTATACATTAAAGGAACTCATTTGAAATATATAAAAACCATTATGTTATCACGCTCTTCCTTAGCCAGCTTATTATGTGACTCTTCTATTTTGTCGCCAGAAGTCAGAGTTGCTTCTTATCTAGTACTTTGATTATACTAACTTCAATTTGTTAGAAATTTTTATCATTCTGAGGAGGCAGAATTTCACATCCCCTTGAGAAAGTAAGTAACCTTATCCTGATTCATTCTGACTTCCAAGTCAGAGCCAATTCCTCTTGAAATGAGGCTATCCATATTTCCTACTAGGAAGGAAACATTCACCTTCATAAAATCAAGTGTTGTAAAAATAGCTAAATAAATATGTGTTAGCATGAAAAACATTTTTCCTCAAAGACGGCAATCATACTTTTTGAAAACAATAACTCATTATATAATACTATGTGGGAATCCTGAAGATAGCCAAACATAGACAAAATTTAATTTTTTAAAAACATTGATGTGTTATATATATAAACACATATAAGTGAATTATTCATAAGTATACGGCTCAATAATAGACATGAAGTGAACCTACGAGTGTAACCACCACCCAAATCAAAATATAGAGTATAACTAGTACCTTAAAGAATTAATATGATGCCCTCTAAGACTACTTCTCCAGGTCACCATTCTCTTGATTTCTAATATTGCATATAAATCCATTTTCATAATTAGATAAAATCGCATATTATCCATTATTTCCTATTCAATTTCTTTCATTCAATAATGTATTTTGGATTTTATTCCTATTGGTGCATTGTAAGCATCAATCCACTCATTTTTATTTTTTTTATTTTTTTTAATAATTTTATTAAATCATAATTGTGTACATTGGTGCAATCATAGGGCAGAATGTGCGTCATATACAATCAGAAACATTTTGATCGTACTGTGAGAGATAGCCCTCATAGCATTTTCTTAATCACTATATAAAGACATTGATACTCTACATTTGGTAAGTTTCACCAGTACCCTACTAAGATGAACCGTAGGTGTGATCCCACCAATTGCCCTCCCTCCACCCATCCTCCCCCCTCCCCTCCCCTCCCTTTCCCTTTTCCCTGTATTCTTATGCTATAATTGGGTTTTAGCCTTCATATGAAAGCTATAAATTGGCTCTATATTAGGGCTGAGTACATTGGATACTCCAAGTATTATTTGAAAAAACATTACGTGACTTAATAATGAGAGAAATGAAAAATTATCAAATGCACTTGGAAATCCACTGGGGGTGTCTAAGAAATTCTGTATTAACTAACACTCCTTTTAAAACTCTTCACAGAAAAGCACTGAGCGTAGATTGATGCACATACTAATACAGCTCTAACTCATTATTAACATATCTGTAATTTTTCTAGAATACACATCACATTATATATTGCACTTCTTTAAAATATCAATACTTTCAAAACATAGTCTGAATCCTTTAACATGGCATTGAAAAGCTTCCATGACTTATGCTTATCTTAAATCTTGCCTTTTAAACCCTCTCCTCTTACCTGTGCAGTAGATCAAACATGTATCATAAAAGAAAACCACAGGCAACTGTGCATGTTCTAGTCAATTGCCTGGATCTATCCCTCTCTAGAGAGTGAGAGAAAAAAAAAAAAAAACTAGTATAGATGACCAATTATCTTACTCATTGTTTTCTCACTATCACTTGTAATGTGCAAATTTAATGTGCAAATTTGTGTGGAGAACTGATGTTCCATGTGTCTTTATAAAAATAAATAGAAGATCCAGAATATCTGGCATGCATCTACTCATTCAAAAAACATTAATGAGTACCTACTAGCCTCTGGATAATATGCTAAGATAGGAAGATATTAAAGATTTAGAAAAGAAACAGAGATGAATGAAGAAAACAAAATCTACTATACGTATATCACTTTATATATATAAAGTAATATTCAACAATAAAAAGAATCAATTTCCAATATATACCGTGACATGAATGAACATTGAAAACATTATGCTAAGTAAGAAAGAAGCCAGACCCTAAATGACAAATAGTATATGGTTCCATTTAGGAAAAAATATCTAGAATAAGCAAGTTCATGGAGATAAATGTAGGTTAGAGATTATCAGGGGCTAGAAGAAGGAGGATGTGAAGAGTTATTACTTATAGGTACAGTTTCTGTTTGGAGTGCTGAAAAAATTGTAATTAGTGGTAATACACAAAATTTTAAATGTAGTTCATGATATTGAATGGCACACTTAAAACACCATTTTATATTATACATCTTTTAACCCAGTAGAAACAAGACATAGTCTTTAGCTTTAACAAAATTTGGGCTTTCTCAGGGGAGAAAGAGAATTACTTAGATAATTGCAATGTTAGAAAAAAGCACGATGGTACTATGAGAAATCATGGGAGACCTAAGACAGCTGGGAAATGGTTTAGTACATGGAAATCAACTGGATTGGGCAAGAGTTATCCAGAGAAAGGGCAGAGAAGATGGGGAAGAAATTCTAGCTAGAGAGAGTAAAAAGTTCAAAGTTAGCTGTATTTCCAGGGACCTCAAATATTTAAGTGTACCTAGGATATAAGGCCATGTATATAGGCGAGAAGGGGAGTGTTGAGGGAAGATTAATTGGTTAACAAAGAATTGGAAAGCGAGTAAAAGTATTCTACCAACTCCTAGCAAGGCATTTGCTCTTCCTGACAAAATGGGCAGGTGTTACTAGCGCCTCCCTCTCCATTCTCTTCCAGCCTTTAATATAGATGTGATACCTGAAACTAACATAGACTTCTTGTGGCCATGAGACAACAAACTGAACAGAACATAGAAGAATGACAAAAAAGATGATGGATATTATATGACATTCTTGATTGGACTCCACACTGCCTGATTCCAGACTTCTTATATAAATAAAATTGACCTATATTTTTTCTTATTAATTCAGACTTTCCATTCTTTATAGTTAAAATGTTCCCAAATAGTACAAAAAGTAAGCATAAAAGAATCACAAAGTATGCCTTACTTACTAAGTATTTCTGGTATGCCTTACTCAATAGGTTGGAAATTATGTTATGAGTTAAGGATTCAAAACAACAAAGTGATTTGGGCATAGTTCCTTTTTAGAGAACTAGCACTGGAAGCTGGGTGGCCCTTGCAAATGGTGTGATTAAACTAAGAAAGAAAGAACTAAACTTAAAGAAAGAAAAGGTGGCTTAAATTAAAAGATTGATGTTGGAGATGAAGGGATGAAGTCTGAAAAAATATTAAGAAACTTTTATCAATAGGACTTCATGGTAAGAGAGAAAGGAATCATACATCATTTCTAAGACATTTGGAAGGAGTGGGGAGATGAATGGCAGAATGGGAACTACAGAAGAAAGAACAGGTCAGAGGCTGATGAATTCACTCTTGGGATTTCTCTGAGTTTGAGAGGCTCACGGAACATCAAAATTGCATATGGGTGTGCATCTCCAGAGATATCTGGTCTGGATATATAATTTGGGAGCCATCAGTAGAAATGACAGCCTAAAGCTATGAGGTAGAGGTGAAACATGGATATAGAATTTGGAGAGCAAGATCATAAGCAATTCTTGGAAATACTTTCAGGTGGGTCCAACATGCAGCCTGTGGGCTACACGCAGGTTATTTGAGGACTGCTTTGCTTGTCCGTAGGGTTGCATACTGTGAAAGGTTTGCATGGAACTTTTTTGTGCTTATTACCTTTCATTAATGTTTGTGTATTTAACATAAGACCCAAGACAACTCTTATTCTTCCAATGTGCAGCAGAAAAGGGAAAAGGTTGGATACCCCTGAACAGTATTTATGAGAATAAAATGAAGTGATGCCTTTGAAGGAGACAAAGAAAAAAAAAATGGGCCAAAGAGGGCAGAGAAAAACAGGATGGAAAAGGAAAGTGATCACAAATGCCTGGGGAAGAAAAGTTAAAGAAAGAGACCTTGGTCAATGGGTCAAATTCTGCTGTTAAGTAAGTGCTAAATGTTAAGTAAGATAAGAATGGAGAGTTGGATTTAGCAGCTAAGAGATTATAGGTGACCTTGGTGGCAGGAGTTTCAGTGGAGTGTTGGAAGGCAGAAAACAGACTGCAGTGGGTTAAAAAGTTAATTTAAGGTGAGAAAAGTGTGACAGTGAAAGTAGACCATTCTCTTATAGGTTTGACTGAAAAGAGAAGGAAAGAGAGAGTAGCTGTAAGAAGGTACAAAATTTAGAGAGAGGTTTCAGCAAACGTATGGGTTGTAGGTTAAAAGCTATTAGAGAGGGAGAAATTAAAAATACCAGAGATAGTGGATAATTGATGGAGTGAAGCTCCTGAAAAGACAGGAAGGTTAGGATTTAGCATTGCTAGAGAGATTAACTCTGGAAAGGATGTGTATTATTTTCTGGTTGTGATATTGGGGAACTGAAGAATATTATGACTTTATTGAAAGACCTCAAATAAATGTAAATTGATATGGTTATTTGGTGGAGGGAGCAAAGTTTATACTCATATTAAAATTATGTTTGATCCTAATAAGGATCTTGCGCATTTAAACCATCTCCTTCACACTAGTCCCCTAGGAATCATTCTGTGTTCCCACCAGCGACAGATGAGTGATCTTGTCTCTCCTGATCCTTGCCAACGTTTGGGGGTGATGTTATTTTTATTTCAGCCATTCTTATAAGTGTGAAGCAACATCTCATCGTATTTTAATTTGCATTTACCAACAGCTAGTGATTCTGAGATCTCTTCCTGTGCTTATTTCCACTGGTCAACTGTCTGTTCATCTCTTTTGCCAATTTTCTGACTTTTATCTTTTTACTGTTGAGTTTTGAAAATTCTTTATATGTTTTAGGTAAAAAAGATCTTTGTCAGATACGTGGCTTTCAAATGTTTTCTCTAAGTGTATAAATTACCTTTTCTTTCTCTTAGCAGGATCATGCATAGAGGAAAGTTTTAAATTTTGAAGAGATCCAATTTATCAAATCTTCCTTTTCTAGATTGTGCTTTGTGTCCAGGCTAATATTTCCTTACCTTTCCCATCATCCCAAAGATTTTCTCTTGCTTGTTTTCCAAAAGTTGTATGGTTTTACATTTTGTTTTATGTCCACGATCTATTTTGAGTTAGTTTTTAAAACACACAAAATTTAGATCAGAGATCATAATTTGGTCTGGGATCAATTTTGTTCTATAGATGCCCAATTATTTCAGCACCATTTGTTGAAAAGACTGTTCTTCCTCCATTTAATTCTTCTATGCTTTGTCAAAAATCACGTGATCATATTTGTAAGAATCTATTTCTGGGTTCTTTATTCTGCTCTATTGCATTGAAATATGCATCCATCCCTCTACCAATGCCACATTGTTTTTATTATTGTTGCTAAGTATTGACCTTATGTGGGCAGAGTGAATCTTCCCACTCATTTTTTCCCCCAAGGTTATTTCAACTATTCTGGGACTTGTGCCTTTCCAAATAAGTTTTTGTGTGAGTCTATGTATACAAATATTTATTCAGATTATGACAGAAATTGCACTGCATCTGTAAATTTTGGATTGCTATGTTGAACCCTTCAATCCAAGAACATAGTATATCTCTTGTTTAAATAAACAGGTCTTCTTTGATTATTTTGTCAGCAATTTTTTTTTTTTTTTTTTTTTTGCAGATTTTGGCTGGGGCCAGGCTTGAACTCGCCACCCCCAGTATATGGGGCCAGTGTCCTACTCTTGAGCCACAGGTACTGCCCTATTTTGTCAGCATTTTTATAATTGTCAGCATACAGATCTTCTGCATGTTTTGTTTTGTTTTAGTTTTTGTTTGTTTGTTTTTCAAGGCAGAGTGTCACTCTGTCACCCTGGGTAGAGTGCTATGGCATCCCAGCTCACACCAACTTCAAATTCTTGGGCTTAAGTGATCCGGTTCTCCTGCCTCAGCCTCCCAAGTAGCTAGGACTACAAGTGCCCACCAGGACACCTGGCTAGTTTTTCTATTTTTAGTAGAGACGAGGTTTTGCTCTTACTCAGGCTGGTCTCAAACTCCTGAGCTCAAGCAATTCACTGGTCTCAGCCTCCCAGAGTTCCAGGATTATGGGCATGAGTCACCACATTTAACATGTTTTATTAAACTTATACCAAAGTATTTCATGTTGAGGGGAATTATAAATGGTTTTGTGATTTTTAAATTTGACTTCCACATGTTTGTTTTTAATAGATAGGAATGTGGTTGATTTTCATATGTTGATCTTGCACCATCCAACCTTGCTGAAATCAAATTATTAATTCTATTTTTTTCATTGTTTCCTTGGGATTTTCTATATAGATAGTCATATCCTATACAAAGATAGTTTTATGCCTTCCTTAGTAATTTTTATACCATTTTTCTACATTTTCTTGTCTTATTGCAGTCTGTAGAACTTCCTAGTTCTATATTTAATAAAAGTGGGATGGTGAATATCTTAGTCTTATTTAAAATAAAATAAAAGAATAAAAATTAAATTAAATTAAAAGCACTTAGTGTCTTATCACTAGGTATAATGTGTTTTATATAGATGCTCTTTATCAAGTTGTAAATGTTGATTTCTATTCTTAGCTTGCTGATAGTTTTTTTTTTATTTTTTTAATTTTTACATATACATATGTTTATTAGGGTTCCACTTTTTGCCTTCACAGAATTTAAAAAGCTTAAATTTTAATAACAATAACAACGTTTAAGATAAGGACTAGAAACAAAAACCACGTAAAGAATGAACGAAGATAAATACATTCAGAAAGGAAAACAGACAATTACTGCATCAAAATGTTAAGCAATATTAATAATAATAATGCAAAGAAAATAACGTTCACATTGTCAAATAAGAGTATGTCTATAATAGAATGCTTTGACTCTGAGGCTCAGTATGAAGTCATCAGTTAACTTCTTAATTTTTTCCAAGGTCTCAAAAAATAGACATCTAGTATTATATAAATAAAAGTAAAAGACAGTTTCAAAAAATAGATCATGCTAAATCTTATAGACAATAGAAAAAGAAGAAATATTTCAAAATCATTCTACTTGATCTGGATATTTAGGATAGTGCATCCTCATTTAGAAGTGAAATATGTTTGTAATTTCCCTTTATAACAATAAATTTTCTCCAATTTCAATATCAGTTGTATCCAGAGCTTGCTGATAGTTTTAACCATGAACGGGTATTGCATTTTTGTAGAATACTTTTTCTCCACCAATCAATATGATCATATGATTGATTTCCAAATATTGAAATAACCTTGAAGTCCTGAAAGAAATTTCACTCGATCCTGTCAGGTGATTCTTCTCATCTATTGCGGCATAAGTCCTTGTTGAAATTTTTGATGTCCAAATTCATGAGCGATATTGGTCTAGCATTTTCTTTTTTATACTTTCTTTGGTTTTGGAGTCAGGATATTATGAGGCATATAAGATAAATTATACAGGGTTTCTTTCTCTTCTATTTTATGGAAAATGCAGTGTAAAATTGATGTTAATTCTTCTTTGAATATTTGGAAAAATTCTCCAGACACAAGTTTTTAAATGGTCATAGGATGGTTCAGATTATATATTTTATCCTGGTTGTTTTTGTGGTTAGCAGTGTTTATGGAATTGACCTATTTCTTCTGCATTGTTAAAATTATGAAGTAAAGTAGTTGTTAGTACTCCATTAGTCTTTTACTGACTTGAGGACTTGTAGCAGGATTCTCTGTTTAATTCCTGGTATTGATGGTGTGTGTCTTCTCTGTTTTTATTTTTGTTATTTTTCCTTCCAGTTTCTCAATTTTAGTTACTTTAAAAAAAAACAAGCTTGTTCCATTGATTTTCTCTATTGCTTGTTTTCAATTTCATTGATGTTCGCTTTTATGTTTATGATTTTTTCCTTCTCATTTTTGATTATCTTGTTATTTTCTTAGTTGTATGAGGTAGGGACTTAGAGCATTGATTTGAGACTGTCCCTATTTTATAAAGTAAGCATTTACTGCTATAAATTTCTCTCACTTCTTTACTTGACCTGTGTCCATATAGTTTAATAGGTTATATTTTCATTTTCCTTCAACATTATGATTTTTTTTGCTTTCCTTGAGACTTCCTTTTTTAAGCCATAATTATTTGAAATACTATTAATTTCCTAATGTCTACAGAAATTTTTCATCATTTTCTGAACTTGATTTCTGTTTTAATTCCATGTAGCCAAAAGACATATTCTGTGTGATTTTAAGTCCTGTAAGTTTGTTGGGGTTTGGCCCAGGGTTTGTATCCTGGTGAATACATATTTGCAAAATATGTGAATTCTGTACTTGGGGTAGAGTATTCTCTACCATTGGTACCTATTTGTCAGAGAAATATTTGCTGGTTTTGCTATTGTTTGCTAAGAATGGTGTGTTGAGTCTTGACTGTAATTTTGGATTCTCCTTTCAAAATATCAGTTTTTGTTTTGTGTATTTTGAAACTCTATTGTTGGAATCATACATATTGAATATTGTTTATATCATCATGGTAAATTGATCTTATATCATTATCTCATGTTCCTATTTGCTTCTAATATTTTTCTTTGCTCTGAAGATTATTTTAACTGATTTTAATATAGCCATTCCTGATTTTTTCTTAAATTAAGTTCGGCATGAATTATTATTATTCTTATCCTTTTACTTTCAATTTGCTGGTATCATTATATTTGAAGTGAGTTTCTTATAGATAGCATATTATAGTTTTGTGTTTTCAAACCCACTGTGCAAATCTGTTTTTTAAAAATTGATACATTTAGACCACATACATTTAAAGTAATTATTAATATGTTAGAGCTTAAATCTGGCATTTTATTATTTATTTTCTGTTTACTTTGTGTATTTGCTATTCCTCTGGAGTTTTTTTGTTGCTGTTGTTGCCTCCTGATGGGTAATTTGAGCACATATTCAGACTCATCTTGATTTATGAATGATGTTTTTGAATATATTTCTATGTTTAGTTTTCTTTTTTTTTTTGAGTTTGTTTTTTTTTAATTATTTTTTATTGAGTCATAGCTGTGTACAATAATTCAGTCATGGGGTACAGTGTGCAGGCTTCACATACAATCGGAGATATTTTAGTTTTCTTAGTGGTTGTTCTGGGGATTACAACAGTGTAGTGATGTCAATGTCTTGCTTCTTAGAAGTGTCAGCACCTTCTTTCTATGTAGATTCCTGGTCCTCTCCATTTTGAGAAGATAATTGTCTTAACTATTTCTTCCATATACATTAAGCATCACAGCAGGGTTAAAATTTTTGCTTCAACCATGTGATTTTAAAAACTCATGAGAAGTAGGATAGCCTACTGACCCCTATTTTTACATACTCTGATGTTCTTCTTTCTTTTCTGGACCTTTAAGCCTTTCCAATCCAATTTTTTTACCACCCAAATACCCTTCAGCTTTTATTTATTTGTGGTGGGAAAGGGGTTAATGGATTACTTGCAATTATTCTATAATTTTAAAAAAGAAAAACATAAATATGAACTCACATGATGGTTTTATTATCTATTTTAGGTTATATAAAATAATTAATGTGTTTTTGTTTATTTTTATGTATAATTTTCTTGAGTGTGATACTTCTTGAAGCAATCTCCAGGATGAAGTCCAGGCTTCCTCTTACATGTCTCACAGTAGAAAATGTTTTCTCTCCTTCCACCTTTCTCATTTCTTCTGCTGCAAACTATGCAATCCTTTGTTGATATTTTTTACAGGTAGCATTATAAAATGCATCTTCTCATTTAGTCTTTCCTCAGTGTCAGTTGATGGTCTTCTCATCTTTCTTGAATCCCTGTTTCTCACATTGCTGGCAAGCTGAGTGATGAGATTGCTTCTGTAATAAGGGTATGTCTGCTGTTTTGTTCCTCTCTCCTTCATATCTGAAGAGTAAAGGATATAGCTGTTCACCACTGCAACTTCCATCACACAGAAGAATAAATTATCCATCATTTGCATGACCTCCGTTTATATCTGTAACATCTACAGTACTAATCAGCTCTGTCCATTTTTCCCATAAACTTTGTATATTCTAAAATAAGTCAGTTTTTCAAATTGAACAGGCTGTTTCTTCCTATAATCAGTGATCAACTGTGTTTAAGAGCCAAAGAATGTGCTCAGTATTATCATTAATCTCTTGCCATGGAATGAGAGGCACACACAAAAAAACATGTTGGACATCTTCTGACATCTGAGCGGAACAGGAAAATATGATGTCACATGAGGGCCAACATAGCATCAAAAAAAATCCTTTTGTTATCATTTTCTTTTTGTTTAGAGAATTTTTTTTTAGCTATTCCTTAAGGGTAGGTTTTCAAACCACAAATTATCTTAGTATTCTTCATCTTTTTTTCTTAACCTTCATTCTTGAAGGATATTTTTGCCAGATATAGTGTTCATAGTTAGCAATTCTTTTCCTTCTAGATTTGAAAATGCTGTGATCCTTACTCCTTCATGACTTGGTGGTTTAAGAGGAGAATTCACTATCATTTGAATTGGTATTCCCCTATAAGTAGTGTTTATTTCTAGCAGATTAATGTCATGTTTTATTCTTTGTTCTTTACTTTTAGAAGTTTAATTACAATGCATCTTGGCATAGGTTTCTTGCATTTATCATATTTGGGATTTGCTCAGTTTCTTATATTTGTAGTTTTATATATTTTAACAAATTCGGGAAATTTTCAGCCAATATTTCTATAAGAAGTTTTTCAATTCCACTGTCTCTCTTTCTCTCTCTCCCTTTTATTTATTTATTTTTTTATCTCTCTCTCTCTCTCTCTTTCTCTCTCTCTGGAATTTCAAAGATACACATCATGCTGTTACTTTCTTACAGGTCCATAAAACCTAGTCATTAATTTGCTGAATTTTTCATTGTTCTGATTGGGTGAATTGACTGGTTTATGTCCTCAAGTTCAATGACTATAACTCTGTCATCTCCACTCTACTACTGAGCACATCCAGTAAGATGTTTTAAAATTTTCTGCTATTCTATTTTTCAGTTCCATAATTTCCATTTTTTAAATAATTCCTATTTCTTTCCTCAGTTCTTTTGTGTTTTTGTACATACTTCAACAGAACTCATAATCGTCTGTTGAAGCATTTTTATGATAGCCACTTTAAATTTTGTATCAGATTACTTCAACATCTGAATCATCTTGTATTGGTATTTGCTCCTGCAGCTTTTGTTGTCCATTATTGTTGGAAGTCGGGGTTAATGGCTTCTGCAGCACCCCGTCTTCCGTATGTGCAGTATATGAGAAACCCAGGAAACTAATTGCCATGTCACCCTTCAACTCTGAAGGACTCTTGGAGGCCTACCTGTTTCTTTCTGCCTTTCAGAGACTTTCTACGCCTTTCTTAGGGTAGGGAAGACATGGGAGGAAGGGGGCTACTCCATCTTGGCACAATTAGAAGTCCCCAAGTTACTTAATTTATAGCTTTCATATGAAGGCTAAATTATAGCACAAGAATACAGGGAAAAAGAAAAGGGAGGGCAGGTGTGTCTCTTCTTTAGGACCTTAGCTATTCTCCCTGATCTCTCTCCAGATGACCAATCGGTCTACTACTCTCTCAACTTTTTCAAGCCTTTGCAAAAATGTCAACTTCTCAGTTTGGGCTTTATTTAAAAACGGACACCCTCCCAAGAGCCTTCCCCACTTCGAATAACTCCACATAAATTTAGGCCAGCCGCTAGATGCTCTAAACTGCCGCTCCGCTCGAGCGTCCTTAACTGGACCGGGCGGAGCTATAGCGCAGACTCACGGAAAGGAGGGGCGCTCCGCTGGCTCCGCCCACTCGCTTAGCAGGAGCCAGTCACACGAACGCCTGAGCTAGTCTCCTCCTAGACCGCTCCGGAAATGCGACTCGAGACAGGCTAGCCACGTGACCGTGACGTCACGCGCCCGCGCCGGCCGGACGCGCTAGGCTTTCGCGGGGTCCGGTTCCGGGCCTGGTTGCTTGAAGCGTGGTGTTGTTGGCTTTTGCGGGGCGGGGGGCGGTCTTTATTTGTAGGCTCGCTGATCCTGGTCTCGCGTTCCACGATGTACCACAACAGTAGCCAGAAGCGGCACTGGACTTTCTCTAGTGAGGAGCATTTGGCACGATTGCGGGCGGATGCCAACCGCAAATTCAAGTGCAAGGCGGTGGCGAACGGAAAGGTGAGGGAGCTGGCGGCCGCCCCTCGCCGAGGTCTCCACATTCTCGGCAGCTGCGGGACCTCTTCTGGCTTTCGGCCCGATTTCACTTCCTCCTGTCTCTGTCCTCGGCGGCGAAGAGGGCGTTACGTGAAAATAGGTGATCACTTTGCCCGGTCTCTGGGTACGGAGACCAACAGTGCCGTCCCCGTAGTCGAACTGCAGCAGGAACCGGGCTTCGAGGCGAAGAGATTTTGTAGGATGCCAAGGTCGTTCCGGGATGGAGCCGTTCGCTTCTCAGGCGCTGATGTCAGGGAAGGCTTTTCCCGGTAGCTGAGCTGAGAAGAGGGGGAAAGAGCGTCCCTGGCAGACAGAGCCACCTGTGCAAGGTGGGAGGTAACAGGTAGCAGGGCGGGTACCTGGCGGGCCGGTAGGTACTGCTGAGTGGCCCAAGTTGAGTACTTGTGCAGGAATGGTTTGAGAAGGTGGAAAGGGAACTGGTAAGCCTAAGTAAGGAGGTAGAAGTTTGTATTGAAAGGGTAGGGAACTTTCCAAAGATTTAAAATGGGAAATTAATCACATTTTTTGTCAACTTGTTGGTAAATGGGTTGGATGAGGGAGGGAAACAGGAGACTTGGCACAAACCAATTGACTGAAAATGGTTAGTATTGTGGCCTGCTCGCCACGCGCTTGTTACACCTCCCATCCAGGCTTAAATTTTCTGACAAGGTCCATCACTCGTTCTCCCACAAGCTTCCCTCCAGCGAGTGTTCTGTGCCTCCCAGCTATTGGTACTGAGCTGCTTTAATTCACATCTATTTCATATCGTAGATTTTATGACCGGTATTAGTTTCCTAGAGCTGTGATAAAAAAGGATACAAACTAGATAGCTTAAAATAATAGAAATTTATTTATTTATTTGCTGATTGTTACCTCAATTTTTGTGACATAATGATTGATCCTGGACGGGATATTGAAAGGCTTCTATCCATCAAAAGTATCTGTCTTCTTTTTGAGTTTTAAATAATATCAAACCTCTCAAACCTCTGAGGATGTGTACACTGCAGTATCCAGCTGACATTCTGAGAAGTTGTGGAATGATGGTAGAGTTTTCACTTATTAAATATTTTCCCAAAGCTATTTGGTGAAGTGATTAGTGAATTTCTAAAGAGTAAATGAGGCAGGATATATCTCCCGTTGGAGATACAAATTAAATTTAGAAAAATGTATTACAATCATTTAATTCACTGAATTTGTGTTGTGATTTTTATCTAAAGGTTCTTCCAAATGATCCAGTCTTCCTTGAGCCTCATGAAGAAATGACACTCTGCAAATACTATGAGAAAAGATTATTGGAATTCTGTTCTGTGTTCAAGCCAGCAATGCCCAGGTCTGTTGTGGTAAGTTGTCCTTTTAGCTGACTTATGAAATCCTGCCTCTTCTAAATTTGTAACTTAATTCCTGATTCATTCTGGATCACCTGAGTTATGTTTGGTCAGTTTTTGTCACGTTATGTATTTGTCAATAAAGGCCTTAAATCACACATCACTATATCTTATCTTAAAAATTATTTCAGTTCTCATTTTGTAGTCAAAAGAATTGAAGTCTGCTAGACATGTGGTGACGTCTTCAATTGAGAAAGAAAAAATTAAGTTAGCTTTCCCTTTAAGTTCCCACCTAGGGAGCAATAGAACTGGGACTAGAACATAGCTTTTTCAAACCCTATCACACCAATACACATGTAAAATAATGTATTTACTCACATTTGTAATCATGTGCCCCAGCTGAAGCTGATACTGTAAGTTTTTTTTTTTTAACTTTTGATTATTAGTAGAAGCTGGAGATTGTCTTTGGTTAAAAAGATAATCTCTAATTCTTTCAGATGTTTGGTTCTCAGACCCTGTTTATTTTTTGCTGGGGTGGGCAATGGTGAGAAAAACTAAGTAGCTGAGATTAAAAATTTGAAAGATAAAAAATCTGGTGTGAGAGGCTTTGTAAAATATTTTTACCTCACTATCTCAACAAAATTATTGTGAAGCTCAAGTAAAAGTCTACGTTGTTTTAAAGTTATACAGAGGGACTAGCTTATGACCTAAAAAAGAATGGCACTCCAGGATTATTATCTCCATTTTTATAGTTGAAAAAATTGAAGTAAATTGAAAATATAAAATACATAAATATAATGTTTTCTTTTCTTAGTTTACTAAACCTTTATCTGAAAAAATCAAAGATTCATAAGGAATTTTAAATACACTTGATTAGTTTCTATATCCAGATCTGGTTCTTTTTTTTCTGGGAAAAGCATTGTTAAATGAGGCAGTAGATTTAAGTGGATAAAGAAACTGAATCCTCGAATGAACTTATTTATGGAACTTAACTTTATAAAACATGTTTATAATTGGTGGAGAATTTTGGTTTTGTTTTACATACAATAACAAAACTGAACTTTTAAAATATTTGGAAGGAAATACTCTTGGTTCTAGCCAAATGATGTAATGCTTGAAAATGCAGTTGAGTTCAACCCTGTTGCTTATTAAATGTGTGCCCTTGAATAAGTCAGTTAACCTCTTTGATGCTCATTTTCCTTCTCAGTAGAGATAGTGATACTTCACCAAGCTCTTGTAAGGATTAAAATAGGATGATAGATTTGTGTTGGCACGGAATCTGGCTCATGGGGATGCAATTATTAAATGGTATGTGCTGCTTCTACAGTTCAGAAACAGTGATCATGGTTATATCACAAATTTGGACTCAATTAGAAGGGTTACTGCCCCAATCGTCTTATTCTACCAACATTTTCACAAGAATGGTTAATCTGTGAATGTTTGTATTTTTTCCTTAAATTTTTAAAATTCAGTACCTTTTGATGTTCTGAATTCTAAAATACACACACACATATATTTTTAAATTCAGTGACCATAGGAAGGATTAACCAGGGTGGCCTGAGGATGGACAACTAAAGGGTGGGGAAGGGGCTTCTGGCTATGGCATTTCTGTTGTAATTCATTATTTTGATTCAAGAATAAATGGCTCAGCGCCAGCCACGTACACTTGAGCTGGCGGGTTCAAATCCAGCCCAGGCCCGCCAAACAACAATGACGGCTGCAACCAAAAAATGGCCGGGTGTTGTGGCGGGTGCCTGTAGTCCCAGCTACTTGGGAGGCAGAAGCAAGAGACTCACTTAAGCCCAGAAATTGGAGGTTGCTGTGAGCTGTGATGCCACAGCACTATCCAGGGTGACAGCTTGAGGCTCTGTCTCAAAAAAAAAAAAAGAATAATTAACAAGTGTTAGTGGAAACCTTTGAAAGACACTTCTGCATCTGTAAGTTCTTTTCCACAAAATTTAACATGTTACATATGTGCAAGTAGATCCTGATAACATGATTTTTTTAATTTTAGGGTACAGCTTGTATGTATTTCAAGCGTTTTTATCTTAATAATTCAGTAATGGAATATCACCCCCGGATAATAATGTGAGTATATTACTATCTAACTTACTGTTTTCATTAAGAAGACTTTATACTCTTTGAGCATTTTGGTTTGGGAGGATAAAAGAGAGACTTGCATTCTTTTGGGCCATTCAGAACTTAAGACCCCTAATTACCTGTACCTTCTGTAATACCAATGACATGGAATTTCAACTTGTTCAAATTCTGTTTTTCTCCAACTAGCTTCTTCTCTAATACTTCTTTCTAGTAATGACACCTTTGTTCTTTCCAGTTTATTTAGACTGGGAATCATCTGTGGTGGCTCTTCTCCCTCTCCATCCAGTTTATAGATCCTATAGCTTCATATTCATTTCATATACAAAAAGGTCTATTTTGTTTCTGCTATCTGCTAAGCACTATGTTTATCATTGACAATAAAGACGAAAATAATGTGAAACTGATCAAAGAGCTTGCTGTCAAAAACATTGTATTTGTTTTCTCTTTCTTTTTTTTTTTTCAATGCCATTTTTACCCGTCAGGGTCAGGCTCTTGTCTTTAGTTTCAATCTTGACTTTTGTAGTAGCTTTTTTACTAGTTTCTCATTCTGAACTTCGCATAGTAGCCAGGTGAATTTCATTGATTTGTCCCTGAGGTAATAACCCCCTTAGTAAATGCCCTCAGAGACGTCCACTGATGGCCTTCCACAATTTTCCTTAAACCTACTTACTCATGGCACAGATGTGTTTACTGGTTTTATTTTTAACTCTTCCATCTACATCTCATGTGCAGAGTACTCTTCCTCCTTGGTTAATTTGCTTTTCTAGATATTTAAATTGAGTTATAGGAAATTGCCATTGAGTCAGTGATGGTTAATGTTGTGGTAATGTTAAATTCTTCTACCTAATTTTCTAGTTTGTCTTATGTCTCCTAATGGATAAAAGTTTAAACAGGAGCTATTTTTTTTAAAAAAACTTCCTGCAATGTCTAGCATAGTCTACTATGTGAGTATTAGGTGTGAGTATTAGGCAGTTTTAAACTTGTGAGTATTAGGCAGTTTTAGAATATGTAGTTGAACCTCTATAAGGTTGGACCACCCACGAGACTGTAACAAACTGCTCAACTGTGGAGGTGGTGAACATAAGAAACTAGGCCTACTGTACTGATACGTGCTTAGAGCACATGTCCAGTCTATGAAAACTAGGTCAACATAAGGAGGTGGTCAACTATGGGGATTCTACTGTACTTTCAGAAATATTTAGGTATTCTCCAAGTATATGCCTATCCCTCTGCTCTGTCTTGCTTGTTTTTTCCCTCTAGGCTCACTTGTGCATTTTTGGCCTGCAAAGTAGATGAATTCAATGTTTCTAGTCCTCAATTTGTTGGAAACCTTCGGGAGAGTCCTCTTGGACAGGAGAAGGCACTTGAACAGATTTTGGAATATGAACTGCTACTTATCCAGCAACTTAACTTCCACCTTATTGTCCATAATCCCTATAGACCATTTGAGGGCTTCCTCATTGATTTAAAGGTAAACTTATTGATATAAAGTAAACTGATAGTGTGTTCTCTTTTGTTTTTGTTGTTTAATCAAGAGAATTGCAAATTTTATAACCCATAATCAACCTAAATTGTTATACTATGGATGCAGCCTTGAGTCTGGCCTAGACCTGTAGGGACATTATATCCAAACCTCACTGTGGATGAGAGTCACCCGGAGAGGTTGTTAACTCAGATTGTTGAGTGAGATTTCCAGAGTCTCTGATTAAGCGATGTGCAAATCTTGGTCCCAGCACCATAATGAAGACCATTGAGAGTTCAGAGGAATACCTTTAAAGGCTGAAGATAACTCTTAAAACTTTGAGGAATATTTTCAAGGACCTGGGCCTGATGATTTAAAGAGCCATAAAAAAATTCATTTTAAATTAGAAGATTGCTAAGTGACTTCTGTTTTTAATGTGTAATAAACTTAAATCATATAGATATCAAAAATCTTAAGTAAATAAACATTGACAAAAGCAGCTTAATTTGTTTTGTATTGGCCCTAAAGGAGAAGTTGGATCATCTGAGTGAAGTCAAACAGAAATCAGACTGGAAGTTCAATTTGGTTACCTTCCATGTGCCAAGTGTTGTGCTTGAGGATGTAGTCAGAAGTAAGACAAGAACAGTCTCCATTGGTTTTAGAAAATCATACATATCTGATGTGCCAAATGCTACAGAAAGAGAAATGCAAGATACTTTAGGCGGATAACAGATTGAGGAGTAAAGAGGACATTCCGAGAAAGTGTCATTTGAGCAAAGTTCAGAGAAAGAATAGGAAGTGAGGGAAGACCATCCCCATCAGAGACCTACCTGGTCAAAGGCTCAGATTTAAGAAAACATGGTGTGGTAAAGAATCTAAACAGCCTAAAGGTAGAGGGGGGAAATTCCAGAGTTCTGCTGCCCAAGTGGAAGGCAGAGTCAGACTCTAGAGATGATGTGAAAGACTTTGAATAGAGTAAAGGGAAGCCAGCGAACACTGTAAGTTTACATGGTGGCCTGGTAGGGTTTGCAGCTTTTAAAGATCCTACTGGCAACCTCATTCCACTCTTTATTGTGCGTCTGTATGTGTCAGGCATAAGATGAAGAATAGATTCAGGGAAAATGGTGCTGCTAAAGTAGCCTGGGAAAAAGATGGTTGTTGGTTTGACTCACAATGGCAGTGTGTAAGGAAAGAGCTTCCGGGGCTTCAGAGGTACAGGTTGAGATATCCCTTATCCAAAATGCGTCAGCCCAGAAGTGTTTTGATTCCAGATTAGTTTTTGGATTCTTTTTTTTTCTTTTTTTAAGAAACAGAGTCTCACTTTATGTGCCATGCTGTGACACAGTTCACAGCAACCTCCAACTCCTGGGCTTAGGCGATTCTCTTGCCTCAGCCTCCCGAGTAGCTGGGACTACAGGTGCCCACCACAACACCCGGCTAGTTTTTTTTTGCAGTTTGGCTGGGAGCAGATTTGAACCCGCCACCCTCAGTATATGGGGCCAGTGCCCTACCCACTGACCCACAGGCGTCACCCTAGTTTTTGGATTCTTGATATATTGGTGTTTTTTAAAACAATTTTTTATTTTTATTATGAGTACATAACATAGTAGTTGTATATATTTATAGAGTTTATGCGATATTATGTGAATTAATCAAACCAGGATACTTGGGGTATTCATCACCTTGGCGTTTATCATTTCTTTGTGTTTGAAATACTCTAATTCCACTCTTTATTTTAAAGTATGCCCTAACTTATCGTTGATCATATTCACTTTGTTGTGCTGTCAAATATTATTCACTCTGTGGAACTATAGTTTTGTACCCATTAACTATCCCCATTCTGTCTCCCCTTTGCTGCTGCCCTTCCCGGCCTCTGTCTCCACTAGGTCAATTGTTTTTAATATTTAGCTCCCACTATGAGTGAGAACCTGAGAAATTCATCTTTCTGTGCTTGAGTTTCTTCACTTAACGTAATGTTCTCCAGTTCCATTCATGTAATTTGTAAATAGCAGGGTTTTATTCTTTTTGTGGCTCTATAATATTCCATTGTGTATTATGATCTCCATGTTCTTTTTCCATGGTGTTGGTGGACACTTAGGTTGGTTCTAGATTTGGGCTATTGTGAATAGTGCTGCTATAAACATGGGGATGCTGATATCTTTTCTGTATACTGAATTCCCCTTCAATGGGTATATACCTGGCCTTGGGATTGCTGGGTCAGTTACTTTCCCACCAGCAGTTGTCATAGAAGCATTCATTCCCCTTTCTCCACATCCTTGGTAGCAGTTGTTATTGCCTGAATTTTTCATGAAAGCTGTTTTTAACTGGAGTGAGTTGATATGTCGTTACAGTTTTTTTTTTTGAGACAGAGCCTTAAAGCTGTCGCCCTAAGTAGAGTACCGTGGCGTCACAGCTCATAGCAGCCTCCAACTCTCGGCCTTAAGTGATTCTCTTGCCTCAGCCTCCCAAGTAGCTGGAACTACAGGCGCCCACCACAATGCCCAGCTATTTTTTGTTGTTGTAGTTGTCATTGTTGTTTGGCAGGCCTAGGCTGGATCCGAACCCACCAGCTCCGGTGTATGTGGCTGGTGCCCTAGCTTCTTGAGCTACAAGCGCTGAGCCTCAGTACAGTTTTTCTTTTCTAGTTTTTGTTTGTTTGTTTGTTTTTTTATAGAGACAGAGTCTCACTTTATCGCCCTCGGTGGACTGCCCTGGCATCACACAGCTCACAGCAACCTCCAACTCCTGGGCTTAGGTGATTATCTTGCCTCAGCCTCCCGAGTAGCTGGGACTACAGGCTCCTGCCACAACACCCGGCTATTTTTCTGTTTTGCAATTCAGCCAAGGCTGTGTTTGAACCCGCCACCTTTAGTATATGGGACCAGCGCCCTACTCAAGGAACCACAGGTGCTGCCCCCTTTCTAGTTTTTTTTGTTTGTTTGTTTGTTTTAGAGACAGAGTCTCACTTTGTCACCCTTGGTAGAGTGCTGTGGCGTCATAACAACCTCCAGCTAATGAATGGGCTCAGGCGATTCTCTTGCCTCAGCCTCCCGAGTAGCTGGTACTACAGGCACCCACCACAACGCCCAGCTATTTTTTTGTTGCAGTTTGGCCGGGCCAGGTTCGGACCGCCACCCTCAGTATATGGGGCCATTGCCCTACTCACTGTGCCACAGGTGCAGTTACAGCATTGTTACAGTTTTGATTCGCATTTCTCTGATGACTAATGATGGATTTTGAAATATTTACATTGACTGGCCGAGAATCTCCAACCAAAATCCAATGTGCTCCAATGAGAATTTCCACTGAGTGTCATGCTGGTGCCCAAAAAGTTTTGGATTTCGGAGCATTTCAGAGTTTTGGATTAGGGATGCTTAACCTGTAGTAGATAGATTCAGTGGAACTGGAGAATTCAGAGAGTGAGGACAGAGGAAGAACCCACATGTTTCTGGCTGACA
Organism: Perodicticus potto; assembly: GCA_963574655.1. Lineage (NCBI taxonomy): Eukaryota > Metazoa > Chordata > Mammalia > Primates > Lorisidae > Perodicticus > Perodicticus potto. The sequence goes on along the minus strand of CAUYRH010034901.1, from coordinate 7,187 downwards.
AGAATGTTTTGTTTTATGGGAAAACACTGATGCATATTTAAATGTTGATTCAGGGAGCTCATAGTAGGGAAAGATTAAAGGGAGTAAGGTAGAGAGGGTTGGCGTGTGGTTCACAGCAAAGTAGAAGAATTGGCCTTAGAATAATATCTTTCCTTTAACAGGGAAAGAGCAAAGTAGGGGTTAAGATACTGTTATGCCTAGGGATTTAGTGGTGGCAGAAAATAATGCCTTTCTTTTGTAAGGATAGAGATCATTTTCTGAGTGTGATGGAGTTTCTGAGAATTATTGAAGACATAGAAATAGGTGGAAAATGTTTATTACAGTCACAAAAAAAGAGATAAATTGATTGTGGAAAGATTATCATTGCTAGACAGTGTTAAAGAGCTTTGCTGAGGTCAGAACATGAGTTTATAGTAACTCTTGGTTGTACGGCTTTCTCTGGCCTTACCCAGAATTCTGGGAATAGTTTAAAACGACACGTTGGTTGGATTTAAGCATTGTTGGAAATTTGCCAGCAATGTGTCAGCAGCATACTGGGGCAGGGAAAGGAGGACCAGAGCATACCGAGTGAGAGCAAAGAGCGTGATAAGTGACCGAGATGCTGAGGAGGCGGACCTGCTGAGAGGAACTGAGCAAATGTATTGGGAAAAAGGATTTGTGGTCGGAGTGAGTTGTCTGGATTTGTCAGTCATTTTACATGATGACAAGGCCTCGGCGTGACTGCACAGTTGGCTCCAGATCATTTTGTTTCACAGTGTAGAAAAAGATTGCTTACTTTTTCAGGTGTTAAATGTAGATAACTGCAATCAATCTGAATGTTTAGGATTTAGGGTTCATCTTATAGGATATGGGGAACTATTGGGAAGTATGGGGTCTTCCATATTTCTTGGACATATTCTAAAAATAATTCTGCAGGTATTTGGGGAAGTCTAGAAAGTTCTAACCAAACTAAGATTTATTTTCACTTCTTCCCTAAAGTATACTTTAAGTGGAAGGAATTTCATATCAAAAAGAAGTGTGTTCCTAAATGTGGGCTTACATCTGAAACACTTGGATTGCCTGAGAAGCATTTACCTGGGGTTATTTATTTCCTGGGTCTACTTTAGATCAAGTGGAATCTTTAAGAGCCTTCCTTCTCTTTCTTAACTTCCTCACCTTGGCTCTCTTGTGGAAAAGGACACAGAGAAAGGATTAAACTAAATGAAAATGGTGTGGGAACCTGAGATATGTTATCTTAAAGTATGCATTTCTTAGTATGGGTTGTATACTGTGAATTATTACTCCATTAAACTCTTAGAAATGGTAACATTTGCAAACTTTCTTTCCAGACTCGCTATCCCATGTTGGAGAATCCAGAGATTTTGAGGAAAACAGCTGATGACTTTCTTAATAGAATTGCCTTGACAGATGCATACCTTTTATACACACCTTCTCAAATTGCCCTCACTGCCATTTTATCTAGTGCCTCCAGGGCTGGAATTACTATGGAAAGGTATTAATTAGTGTTTTAACTTAAGTCAGATTCAATCACTTGGTCTATTTGGTCATAGAGTCTGAGTTTTTAAGTAAAGTTTATTTGTGACTATAGTCCTTATATCCCTCATGGCTGGGAAGGTTGATGAAAGAAGAAGTGCAATCACCTTTCATGGAAAACTTTAAAAATTAAAATACTGAGCGTAAGAGAATACATACATGACTAAAATAGAAGTAAAACAGGTGATCTATGAAAGACCAATACAACTATTAGCATATAGCAAATTTAGAAGTTTTTTTGAACTAATAAGCAACTTGAGTGCAGCAAATATATCTGCTTTGTTTTATCATTTTCCTTCTATCGAACATGTGTGACGCATGGAATTGAGAAAGATTTGTTGAATGAATAATGCTTTAGGGGATGTTCAAATGAAATGTGATTGAACCATAAACAGTAATAGCTAACACATAAGTGCACACGGAGACCCAGGCTCTGTGATACACACTTTATGTGAATTAAATTCACTTGATTCTTAAAACAACATCTTGTGTACCAGTTATTTAAGTATTATGCCCAGATAATTGTTATATTCATTTATAACTCACTGAAGCACAGGTTAGCAGCAAATAAGACTTTTTTTTTTTAGTTTCTACATTGAATTTCTCGAATTATGTCCTTTGAAGTTCTACTTGATTTCATTCCTAGAAATAGCTGAGGAAAAAAAGATGATAAAACTTTCTAAAGTTAAACTGTTTTACATGTTTGTAATCCCTTGTCCGTAATTTCAGAAACCATTGATAAGGCGTCAGCGAATAGGAATAGATGTAGTTTAGTTTTTATTCCACTTAATAGAAATACTTATGGTTTTTTTTTCGGAGATCTTAGTATTCTTGATTACAAGAATTTTACATGTATTTGATAATACATACATCAGGTTCTTTTTCTAAGACACAAGTGTGAATTTCAAAACCCATCTCCATCCAAGATAAGGGAGTGTGGACTTATATTTATGATATGCTTCTCCACAAATGCAGCTTACCATTTGTATATAAATATATACATTTAGGCTCGGCACCCATAGCACAGTGGTTATAGTGCCAGCCACATACACCAAGGGTGGCGGGTTGGAACCCAGCCCGGGTCAACTAAACAACTGCAAGAACAACAACAACAAAAATAGCCGGGCGTCGTGGTGGGCGCCTGTAGTCCCAGCTACTTGGGAGGCTGAGGCAAGAGTTTGAGGTTGCTGTGAGCTGTTAAGCCACAGCACTCTACCGAGGGTGATAAAGTGAGACTCTGTCTCAAGAAAAAAAAGGAAATAAAATATATATATGTGTACATTTAATCCCAAAGTGATTTATACTTGCATTTATTAAGAAAACTTGTATTGTTTGCTATGTGCTACTCTTCACTATATTATACTTTTAAGACTATAAGAATAAATAAGATACACATCATAAATCACTGCCTTAGTTAGCAAAGATAGCCATGTAAATATTGATGTCTATGCAGTAGATGTAGACTATCATTCTATATGGGGGGAAACGCCTCCTTTTCCACAGTTCACATAACCAAAATTGTTTGATTAATCTGTTGAAGCAACTTCTCTTATGCAGCATATGTGCAAATTCTCCAGTAGTGAGATTTTAGTTATGTAGGTTGGGATGAAGCATTCCAATGTCCAGACAAGAGTTTATTTCACCTCAGAAAGTTAGTTAGATGGGCAAAATTGAAATTGTGGTACCTTTGGCTCATTGCAAATTAAATAGGCTTTTGTTGCATTCCCAGGGACTGTAGACATTTTGGATTGTTTTCTTCCTTTAAGGAAGTGCATTCCAATCATATTTAACGTACAGGTAATTTACAGGCAGACTTCTGGGGTGGGTTTACATTGATTGCTGCGTTTCAAAACAGCTTTTACGCTGGGCTGGGGTCATATTCTGAAAGATGCCTCAGATTATCACTCAGAGGATATTTTGTTATTTCTGGGTTCTCTTGCTTATGGCTTTACAACTTATTTTTCATTTGCTAATTTGACCCTTTCGTTATTCTTACTTGTCTGTGGACTTAAAAGTGTCAGAATATTAAAATTCTAATTGAGAATTGAGATCAACAGTTGCTAACTTAAACTTTCACACTGGTGGAGTCTGGTCAGCTAACTCTTAGAATGAAATACGTCCTTCTTGGAACTTAAGAAATCAAAAGGAAAGGAAGAATAAGTAGAAACAAGGGAAGGTGGCAAAGATAGATGGAGTTCTAGGGGAAAAGGGAAAGGAAAAAACTAGTTATTTTGAATTACTTATCACCAGAAATGTATTTGTTGTTGAGGGAGTCATGATTTTCATATCTAAAATTCCCACAAGAGAGGACAATGATGTATATCAGTTATCAAAACTTTGTAATAAAATTTAAATAGTCTGCATAGTTTAAAGGACAGCAATGGGAAGTCTTAAAGCATTGTTTTCTATTTTTATGCTATTATACCTAGGAGAAAAATTAATTTTTTTTGCATTTATGTGAAAAAATTATATACCGAGGGTGGCGGGTTCAAACCCAGCCCAGCCAAACTGCAACAACAAAAAAAATAGCCGGGCGTTGTGGTGGGCGCCTGTAGTCCCCGCTACTCAGGATGCTGAGGCAAGAGAATCGCCTAAGCCCAAGAGCTGGAGGTTGCTGTGAGCTGTGTGACACCACGGCACTCTACCGAGGGCAATAGAGTGAGGACTGTCCCCACAAAAAAGAAAAAAAAAAAAAAACCTACTTAGGCTCAGCGCCTGTGACTCAACAGGCTAAGGCGCCAGCCACGTACACCTGAGCTGGTGGGTTCGAATCCAGCCCGGGCCCGCCAAACAACAATGACTGCTGCAACCAAAAAATGGCCAGGCATTGTGGCGGGCACCTGTAGTCCCAGCTTCTTGGAAGGCAGAGGCAAGAGACTCGCTTGAGCCCAGGAATTGGAGGTTGCTGTGAACTGTGATGCCACAGCACTCTATCTAAGGTGACAACTTAAGGCTCTGTCTCATAAAAAAAAAAAAAAAAAAAAAAAACCTACTTAGTGTTTATGTGTTGGTTTGGGCTTTTATCAATTGTAGATCAAGTTCAGGTACATAAAACTTTAGTTTTAAATATAAAAACTATTTTCATAATTTTTATACCAACAGTGCCTCTGAGAAAAACAGGTAATTAGGTTTTATATCACATTGATAGAAAAGTGTTGACCTTTGATTTGGACTTGATGCAGATAAGATGTAATAGATTTATAAAGCTTGGTATTCCCATTGATTTGAATGCCTATCACCCCCAGGAAGTGCAACTATAGGTAACATGGCCATAAGGGGAATAAGTGTCCTTAATAGTGCTGAATTCCAGCTGTACTACTTCCTAGCTTTATAATTTTAGTCCAGGTACAGGGTCATGACTTGTCTGTCCCTATCACTCAGATTTTCTTCTTTTAAATGAGGGTAAGTTCATAGGGTTTGTATATAAAATAACAAAGTAAGTATTGGCTATTGCTATTCTTATTTTCATGCTGTTTTCACTCAAAGCTTATATATGTACATATATGCCTAAATTTAATCTAACTTTAAACACTAAACATCTTTTAATCTAACTGGTAATAAATTCCTAAAATTAGGAGTTGTAGATTATGCTTGATAGATTTCAAAGGATTATTATGTAATACTGGCCAAATGAATTAATTTTAAAATTGTCATTGATAAAATGAACATGAAGGGAAATTCATGATATCATGTTTCTTATTATGCTATATGTTTTCAATAGATTAAAACTTTTTCGTTTCTTCACCAGTTATTTATCAGAGAGTCTGATGTTAAGAGATAACAGAACTTGCTTGTCACAGTTCCTAGATATAATGAAAAGTAAGTAATACAGGCACTTTATAAAGTATTCTCCTTTTACAAAGCTACTTTCTGAATAATTATCACTGTGGTATAACTTTAGATATAACAGATTTTTGTTTCAGTTTATTTTCATTGAATTACTGTGTTACGGAAGCTTGAAGGATAGCATCAGTTTTGATACAAAGTAAAAAATAAAGCAAGCACAAGGTGCAGGCAGGAGGATCACACTTAGAAGAATCACTTGAGCTTAGGAGTTTGAGATTGCGGTGAGCTGTGATGTGCCACAGCCTGGGCATCAAAGTAAGACCCTGTCTCTTAAAAAAAAGTGGGGGAGAACAAAAAAATTTTAAGAGAAAAAAAGATACATTGGTGGAGAATACTAAGAGGGTACATGGAAGGAAGTAGTCTTCACCCATAGAAAATTTATGGGAAGAATTAAAATATAATCAGATTCAGAAAGGGTTTAGAGATTGAAAACAGGATCTTTCTAAAGCTAAACAAATATATGACAGGCACTGAAAAAGATCTAAAGATAGTTTAACTTAAGCATAATGTTTAAATTTGGAACTTCTATTTTGTAGATAAATCAGTTTCAAATAGTTAATACATGTCATTTTCTACTCATTTTGTTAGTTGATAGTACAAAAGTTATGAGTCTCAACCAGGGGCAGTCCTTACAATGTCTAGAGACCCAGCAGGCTGTCCAGTTTGAGGGGTGGTGGTAGTTGCTAGCAGCATCCAGTAGGTGGAGGTAAGAATGCTGCTGAACATCCTATGCTACACAAGACAGCCCGCTGTGGTAGGCTGAAAAATAGTTCCCTAAGAGATACCCATATCCTAATCCCTGAAACATGTGAGTGTGACTTTACATGACAAAAAGTAAAATGGTAGGGACCTATACAAATTTGATACTAGCACTAAAGACGGTGCTAGTATCAAATTTGTATAGGGGTAGCAGCTCCACAGAGTAGCCAGTCTTTCCACCCTTTGTTCTTGCCCTTGGGACACTAAGTGCTCATTGTTACTAGGCTACTCTTTATGGTGAAAAGTCAATTGTGTTTGTTCTCATACCTTTTATGCTAATTGTTGTTACTTCGATTTTTAAGTTAATTGAAATCACATGAACAAAAGATTGAAGATCTTAAATGTTTTTATGTTTTAAAAGTTAAGGTGGGCTGGGCATGGTGGCTTATGCCTATAATTCTAGCACTCCGAGAGGCCAAGGTGGGTGGATTGCTTCAGCTCACAAGTTTGAGACCAGCCTGAGCCATAGCAAGATTTTGATGCTAAAAAGAGCCAGGCGTTGTGGCGGGCGCCTGTAGTTGCAGCTACTTGGGAGGCTGAGGGAAGAGGATCACTTGAACCCAAGAGTTTGAGGTTGCTGTGAGCTCTGACATTGCGGCTCTCAACCCCAGGGCAACTGAGTGAGACTCTGTCTAAAAAAAAAAAAGAAAGAAAAAAAAGAAATATATATTTCTTTATAATATTATAAATATTATATAGAATATAATATTTTTATACAAAATATTATATAATTTTATATAATATAAAAGTTAATTTTTTATATATATGATATAAAAGTTAAGATGCGGCTCGGCGTCTGTGGCTCAGCGGGCTAAGGCGCCAGCCATGTACACCTGAGCTGGCGGGTTCGTATCCAGCCTGGGCCCGCCAAACAACAATGACGGCTGCAACCAAAAAATTGCAGGGCATTGTGGCGGGTGCCTGTAGTCCCAGCTACTTGGGAGGCGGAGGCAGGAGACTCACTTGAGCCCAGGAATTGGAGGTTGCTGTGAGCTGTGATGCCACGGCACTCTATCCAGGGTGACAGTCTGAGGCTCTGTCTCAAAAAA
>CAUYRH010034899.1:0-23475 GCA_963574655.1 Perodicticus potto | reverse complement strand
CCAACCATCCTCCTCCCTCATCTCCCCTCCCTTGCCCTTTTCCCCATATTTTGGTGCTATAATTGGTTTTTAGCCTTCATATGAAAGCTATAAATTAGCTTCATATTAGGGCTGATTACATTGGATACTTTTTCTTCCATTATTGAGTTACTTTGCGAAGAAGAATATGTTCCATCTCCATCCATGTAAACATGAAAGAGGTAAAGTCTCCATCTTTCTTTAAGGCTGCATAATATTCCATGGTATACATGTACCACAATTTATTAATCCATTCATGGGTCGATGGGCACTTGGGCTCCTGCCACGACTTAGCAATTATGTATTGGGCTGCATGTTATTTTTATTTCTGACAATGCAGATAGTTATATTAAATTTGTCCTGAAATGTTACACTGCAAAGATTCAAGTGTAATGAGTTCACGGCCTACACTTGGCATTCACTAAGGAGAAAAAAAAGTTCTGCCTAAAGATGTTAACAATAATAATAAGTTCAAGGCTCGGCACCTGTAGCTCAGTGCTTAGGGCGTCAGCCAGCTACACCAGAGCTGGCAGGTTTGAACCCAGCCTGGGCCTGCCAAACAACAATGACAACTGCAACAAAAAATAGTCAGGTGTTGTGGCGGGTGCCTATAGTCCCAGTTACTTGGGAGGCTGAGGCAAGAGAATTGCTTAAGCCCAAGAGTTTCAGATTGCTGTGAGCTGTGACGCCACAGCACTCTACCCAGGATGACATAGTGAGACTCTGTCTCAAAAATAACAATAATAACAACAATAATAATAAATTTCTAGCAAATAGAGGGAGGTTCGTGTAATTAGGGAGCTCCGATTGAAGCAATGTTACTGGGCTCCCTCCCATGTGGGGTTTCATCACAATGCCTGCCTGTTTTTGAGTCCTCGTGGGATTTTTCATGCTCTTGCCTTCTCTCTGCCGTGGGTCAACCCTCTGTCACCCCTCCTTCCATCCCCATCAAGCCCCCATAACAAAGCAGGTGTGTGGAGCCAGACTTAGCGTCAAAATACTGAACAGTAGCCTTCCCTATTGGGTCATAGATGGGTGCAAAGCACCTCACTCCCACCTTTACAAATCAGAGATGGTGAACCCACGGAATTCTAAGAATGTCTGGAGCCCTCCAGAGAGGACAAGGCCTTACAAGGGGAAAAGAAAGACCTGGCCTTAGGAGGCAGAACCAGGTTTCCCAGCAACAGCACATAAAAGAAAATCAGCTAAAGGTTTAACCAGTTTTTAAGGTCAACGGGGGGCTAGCGTGCCAGTCTCAACTAGCTACAAGCCCCTGCCGAGGGAAATTTTTAGAGGACTCTGACAGGTCTCGGATACTCTAATTTCTTCACCCATCCGGTCGTGTCTGCCTTTTATGGACCCGAGCCGTGCTATTTTACAACCCTCTAAGTCAGGGGTCCTCAAACTACGGCCCATGGGCCACATGCTTCGTTGTGAATTGTATTTGTTCCCGTTTTGTTTTTTACTTCAAAATAAGATATGTGCAGTGTGCATAGGAATTTGTTCATAGTTTTCTTTCTTTTTTTTTTTTTAACTATAGTCTGGCTCTCTAACGGTCTGAGGGATGGTGAATTGGCCCCCTGTTTAAAAAGTTTGAGACGCCTGCTCTAAGTTATAGAGGAAATTCACAGCCATGCAAAGTGGTTTCTATCCAAAACAGCGCAAATTGTGTCTGGTGGAGAACGGCTGAGTCTCACCACGTCACTTTTGGCAGTGTCCTGTTTTGGGGGCCTGTGTCTACTTGTCTGGCCTGGGCCGCAGGAAAGGGACACAACGGCTGGTCAACGGTGCAGCCATTTATAGCCATTTTTTAACTTTCTATATTGAACTGTAAATATGAAAACCAATTGTCTATCTCACCAATTCCCTCATTCGTTAATGAGTTAAGTAAAATATTGGGCGCACACTTACTTTATATCTTTATGAATCAACGTTTAAAGGGATTTTTAACATCTCCTGAGGGCTGCAGACACCAAAAGGCAGTTTGCACTTACAGTCTCTCGGCTGGCCTCCTGTCCTCAAGAGAAAGCTTAGAAGCAGAGCAGGAGGTGACAAAGGTCCTGTTTACACAGTGCACGCGTGAAGGTGAGGGGCAACACCTGTTTAAGAAAAGGGACAAAGTCCCACCAGCGTCCCTGAATCCTTCCTCGAGGAGGCAAAGCCTTAAGTGGCTGCCAAGAGGCACAGCAAGTGGTGTCAAGCCCCGGCCGTTGACAGGCAAAGACTCTTTACAGCGAAACGCTCTCATCAGAATAGACAAATGCAAAATGCACCTGGCTCCCAGACCCTGTATCAAAACCAAGCATTCTTCCATGGCCTTCAGGGAAAGGGCATGCATTTCCTCTCCCCAGCACCAACCACAGATTCCTCCCGGAGTCTGGCTGCGGTGGAAGGAAGAAAGTCTCACCCCCAGTACCCGGGAACTCAGACTCAGGCTGGGCTAGGAAAACAGAGCTGATTCTCTCTGACCCCCAAACAACCGCCAGATAAAAAGCAATAGCTATGTCTTGCTAGAAACAAACAAACCAAAAAATAGACACAGAGAGAGGGACAGACACCCCCTCTGTGGGACTGGGGAGGGCGAATGGAATGAGAAAAAAATAGAAAACCATCCAGCCTCTTTGATTCCACACTAACCACAGGGGACCACCAACTCTTCACTGGATGGATTTGAAGCCTGGGATGCAATGAAGTGGATGGTATCTACAAACAAATCCAGGCTGGCTCACCCCCCAAACAATGGGGAAAATATAATTTATTTCTGTCTCTTCAAGGTCCAGCTTCAGCAGCGTGCAGCCCACACTTAGGAGGGCGCCCCACCCATGGTTCCCTCTAACGCTTTCCTGCTGCCAACTTGAAATTGATAATATTTGGGGAGAATAATCCTTTTGCACTAATTCCTGAAAATGATTGAATTGATTATGGTTTCTGCTACTCGGCGCACAAATGCCAGCATTCGACCCATTTGAACAGCAGTCTCCATGCTGTGGTTCAGGAAACCCTGAGTATCTGACTGCAAGAAGCCTTAGGGTTGGCTTGGCGCCCGTAGCACAGTGGTTACGATGCCAGCCACGTACACTGAGGGTGGCGGGTTCAAACCCAGACCGGGCCAGCTAAACAACAATATCAACTGCAACAAGAAATAGCTGGGCATCGTGGCAGGCACCTGTAGTCCCAGCTACTTGAGAGGCTGAGGCAAGAGAATCGCTTAAGCCCAAGAGTTTGGGGTTCCTGTGAGCCATAACACCACAGCATTCTACCAAGGATGACATAATGAGACTCTGTCTCAAAAAAAGAAAAGGTTCAGCGCCCGTAGCACAGTGGTTACGGTGCTGCCACATACACCAAGGGTGGCAGGTTCGAACCCAGCTTGGTCCAGCTAAACAACTGCAACAAAAAATAGGCAGGGATTGTGGCAGGTGCCTGTAGTCCCAGGTACTTGGGAAGCTGAGGCAAGAGAATCGCTTAAGCCCAAGAGTTTGAGGTTGCTGTGAGTGGTGACCATGGCACTCTACTGAGGGCAACATAGTGAGACTCTGTCTCAAAAAAAAAAAAAAAAAAATAGAATCCTTAGGGTCAAAACCTTTTTCGTAGCAGCCTCAGACACTTCCCCCGCCCCATTCCCTTGTGAATTTACAGTAAAGTTTTCCAGAGTCCTCATGACAGGGGATATTACAACAGATTGAACCCAGAGACAGATAAGATAACACAGCTGTTTTCTATCAAATCCCACTGATGAGATTAGCATGGCTAAAAAGACACGGCAGCCGACTCATGATTTTTTAAAAATAATATTAACTATTTTTAACAAAACATGATTTTTATATGAATAGGTGAGGGTTTATTTTATTATATAAATTTAATATAATAATCAATGCTTCCGAGTGTTTGTAGGTTTTCATTTCTACTTTCTTTAACATAACCCACATTATAATAAAAAATAGTTTTCAACATGCTCATTTTTAAAATAGTGAAGTGGTCCCGAGACCAAAATGTAGGGAAGACTGTTGGGTTTGAGCATATTCCCTCCTACCTTCCCCTCACAGTAAAAATCCGAGAAAGGTCAAGAGGCTTCCTCCCTGGGCTGACCTGTAGGGTTTAAAGACTTACGGGTGAACCTGGCTGTGACCTTATTCTCCCTCATTTCTAAATCTCAAAGAAACAAATGATGTGTCCTTAGGAAAAATAGGTGAAGATGACACTAAAATAAGAGACTAAGCTAAAGGCAGAAGAAAATTTATACACAGGGAGAGAAAAGGGACAAGGTTTAACGTGTGCGTAGATGTGCCATCACACTGCTCCCGTGACTCGGCGAGGCTTTTTTCTACAGCAAGTCTTCCCGCGTTTTAACGTTCATGCATTTCCCTGCGTGATCTTCTCAAAACACAGACTCTGATTCACCAGGTCTACAATGAGGGGAGATTCTGCATTTTTTTAATTTTTGCGTATTTATGGGGTACGTGAGAAAATGTGTTTCACGTACGTGACGGATAATGAGCAAGCCAGGTTACAGTTCTGAGCACTATATGTTTCTGCTTCTCGTAGTCCCCCCTGACCTGCTGTCAAACAGGTTTATTCCTTCTGTCTTACTGGCTGTTTGTTCCCTGAAACGCACTGGTCTTCATCCCCCACCTGCTCTGCATCACCTTCCTCTGTCTCTGTCCTCCCCATCCGTTCATTTTGTTTGTTTGTTTTTGAGACAGAGTCTCACTATGTCACCCTCTGTAGAGTGCTGTGGAGTCACAGCTCACAGCAACCTCCAACTCTTGGGCTTAAGCGATTCTCTTGCCTCAGCCTCCCAAGTAGCTGGGACTGCAGGCGCCCACCATAACACCCAGCCTATTTTTTTGGTTTCAGTCGTCATTGTTGTTTGACAGGCCCAGGCTGGGTTGGAACCCGCCAGGTCTGGTCTATGTGGCTGCACTCCCGCCGCTGAGCTACAGGTGCTGAGCCAGTTCGACCTTTTTTTTTATTAGCTCCCATATATGGTGAGAACATGCACTAGATGTCTTTCTGCCCTTGGCTTTGACACGATGACCTCCAGTTCCATCCATATGGCTGCGAATAACATGACCGCATTCTTTTTCATGGCGGAATCGTACTCTGGTCAGTGCACACACTATTGTCTTCATTCTTCCACTGCTAAATCTCACTAGGTCACCTTTGAAATACTCCCTTTGGCCATGTGGAAACCCCAGGGATCTTCGGCACTAAGATACAAAGCACTTTTTCTGGAGTCAGTTCAAGAACATAAATGTCAGACCTTATATGACCGCAGCTCTGATAGGCATTCCAGAAAAAGAGTTCCAAAATTGCTTTAAAGGGTGGACAGGGCGCTGGCCTCAATGCCTCGATTTCTCAAGGGGAACACCTCATGGTAACAGGAGTGTTATTCAACAGCGAGGTCTGTGGCACCATTTCTGGGGTGAATTCTAGAGCTTAAACGTTTGCTCTCACGTGGACTACAACATCTTTATCCGTTCACCCACTCATGGACAATTAGGCTCGTTCCCTATGTCTGCTGTTATCAACAGTGCTGCAGTGAAAATGTGACAAGCACAGGTGCCATCACTTTGATGCACAGATTTCTATTCCTTTGGGGACATGTCCAGTGGAGGGATTGCTCAATCCAAGGAAAGTTCTATTAATTAGATTTTTTTCTTTTTTTGCAGTTTTTGGCTGGGGCTGGGTTTGAACCTGCCACCTTCGGCATATGGGGCCGGCTCCCCACTCCTTTGAGCCACAAGCACCGCCCAGAGATTCTGTCTTTCTAATGGGCTTTGAGATGACTCTTGAGGCTGCTGGCCCGTGAGGCCACGAGCCCCACTGTGTGTGTTTTTTTCAGTCTGGTTTTCCCCTCCCTGTCTCCAGGAAGAGGAATTTGTGAATTCCAAGTCGGTTTCTGCCATAATTAGACATTTAGACATTGCTATATATTTATTAGAAATGCTCAGTTTCAGCTTACATGTGTTGGGTACGTTAGCTCTGAAAGGACCTTCTGAGTTGCAAATCCTTTCACATTTTCATATGGGTAACTCGAGGAGATAGTGTAAAATCTGAGTACATTTCAAATTGTTGGAGCAGCCCTAAGTCATAACATTTTCCATAAGTTTTGACTATATCCAGAATTTTTTTTTTTTCCAAAGTTCCCTGACATCTCTGTCCCAAGACCTAGGTATCTAGGGGCCTATGATGTAAAATAAACAAGCCAAATGAACTTGAATAGCCTCATGAAAAAAAATTGTTTTAATCCAGTTTGGTAGGACTGCCTAAAATGTGGTTATATTTTATAAAGCATAAAAATTAAATATGGATGGTCTCCAAAGAGAGCTAACTTTGTTTAAATAAACTTTTAAATGATTTACATTTTATTTTCCCATCTAAGCACCAAAAGATTTGATTACGATTTTATTTACTTTTGCTATTTTCCTTTTTTATGAAATTAATGTCCCCTTGTATAGTTTACAGTCTTTTCCTCTTTCTATTCTTCCTTAAAGGGAAACTACAGAGATAATACATAGATAAAGTCGAAGGATTTTTATAACCAGGCATTTTTTTTTCCCCTCGATTTTAACACTCTTAACACTTGTGTCAAATTTTGAGTCGGAGAGTGAGAAAGTTGGGCTTGGAGAGCAAAATGTGGAGTATTTGTAGTTGTTGGTTCAGAGGGTCTCAGGTACACAGGCACTCACAAACACTTACTCTGGGTACACGGATTGTTTCTGAGTTGCTGTCACCATTTAAGATTGTCAATATTTCCTGGACATATATATGTATTATAACACAGAGACCGGCTGGCACACAACGGCAGGACAGAATATGCTATGTTTGCGTCTGTCTGACGTCGTTCTGAGGTTCTGAAGCCCCTGGAAGGAGCAGTCACATGTCCTGGGATATTTCAGTAGCCACTGACTCCGGCACCCATGAAGATGCTCTTTCTTGAGCAAAGGATGAGCGTGCAGAAACTCAGCCTCACAGGAGAAAACGTACTGGCCTCACAAAAGCAAATGTGGCTTCACATCTTTAAGGCACAAGGTCTCACAATTGCGTTTAAGAACTTATCCTAGAAAACGTGCTACACCCCTCATCGCTGATTATCAGTTCAGTAACCAGCACAGCCTGGGGCAGCTGAGCTTGGACCCCAACGCCCGGCCCACACTTCAAAGCAATCTTCAACTCTTTCTCTAGAATGACCACGGGGCTGCCGTCGAATGGCACACAAAATACAAAAAAAATACAAGGACAATAGTGATGGCACTCAGCAAGACACAGCCATGGGAAAGCGTGTGATGGCAAGTTCGTGAACTTAATTATTAGACCTGGTATAAAAACAGCTCAGAAAAGGAGTTCCACAATTGCTCTGTCGTTGGTGCGGGAGCACCTCGGAGGGGACCACGGTGATATTCAGCAATTACGTCTACAGTGCCTTTCCCAGCAGGAGTTTATAACTTAATTGTCTGATCTCGCGTGGGCAAATAGACGGAGAAATGGAATTCAAAAGTCCGTGGACAAAGCACACCCATTTTCCCTTCCAGGAGAGGGGGCGTCTCTACCTAAAGAGTTGGAAGATGTCAGTATTGGAAAGGGAAACTGTTTCAGGCAACGTTTGTCGAAAAGCAAATGTTGAAATCGTTTAACAAGAATAAACTTCATGCGAGGGAGGAGGGAAGAGGGAACTTTCTTCAAGGGAAAATCTTTGACGATTCAGGAATAAAATGTATCCCGCCAAAACCAAGTTTCATAATACGGCAAGTGTGATAAAGGGGACATAGGACATCTCAGCTGCTGTCAATACTCCAGAAAGGAGTTTCTCTTTCTTTCCCCTTGATAATACTTCACGCCGACAAACTGCAAAGGAAGCAAATGTTGTTGTGACAAACAATTAAAGACAACTCAGATCATTCCGTCTCCTGCAAAGAAAATAAACAGGAGCAGGGAAAAAAAAAAAGAAGAAGAAAATGATGCTGTTTTTAAGAACTCACGAAAATGTGCCAACAGAGAGAATCGTTCAAGTTCCATTCTTTTCCCGGATTCTGTTTTTTGAGGGGCGGGGTGGTTATGGCGCAATCAATTTCCTTCTGTTTAAACCCTAGGCATTGACTAGTAGGTGGGTGTAGGACATGGGTAGCTATTGCTGTCTTACAGAACATGTTCCTAAAAGTTAATACTGAAGCTGGATATGAGATTATTGCATGAGCATTTACATGCTAAAAGGAGAACTTTAGTTCCGTAAGACAAAAATGAATATTAGAGTATTTATTTTAGAGAAATCCAGAGTCTAGTGCCTGACACGTGTAATTGCAGCACTCTTGGAGACTGAGGCAGGAGGATCGCTTGAGCTCAGGAGTTCAAGACCAGCCTGAGCAATGGTCAGGCCCTGCCTCTACTAAAAATAGAAAAAGTAGCCAGGCGTTGTGGCAGGTGCCTGTAATCCCAGCTACTCGGGAGGCTGAGGCAAGAGAATCAGTGGAACCCAGGAGTTTGAGGTTGCTGTGAGCTGTGAGGCCATGACAGAGTGAGACTTTGTGGCAAAAAAAAAAAAAAAAGAAGAAGAAGAAAGGGAAAACATCATAGATGACATTCTTCCAGCATTTCATCCTTGCTTGTCTTTTTTTTTTACAGTTTTTGGCCAGGGCCGGGTTTGAACCCACCACCTCCGGCATATGGGGCCTACTCTTTTGAGCCACAGGCGCTGCTGTCTTCATTTTTATTCTTTTCTCTTGGGAGTGCCACACACCATCAGTCGGCTGAAGCCTAATAAGCTCAAGATACTCTTTTTTCACATTAGTGAAGGGTTTTACATCTTTATCTCAATCTCATCCACTTCTTAAAACACATTTCTTACTACAGCAGCCGCTCTTTGTTTTTCCATTTTATACTCTTTGAAGAATAAAGTTATATAGTCAAAGAATCAGCAGGATGGTCAAATAACAGTATCACTGTACAAAGATGAAGAGTCTATGAAGAAGTTCCCATCCATTGAGAGACCACGTGGTTCAACAGGAACCTGCCGACTCTACACGGGCCAACGACATGGGAAAGCATAGAGGCTTTTTTTAAAATTCGGAATGTTACGGAGTACAAATATTTTGGTTTCATGGATTGCTTTTATACAGTTGGAGTCAAAGTTTGGAGAGTGCCCTTCACCCAAGTACTTTGCAGGTCTAAGTTTGTCCCTCCCAACGTGGGTCTCCCCACCTGTTTGCTTTCCACTGAGTTTTACCACCAAATGTGCACACAGGTGCTGATGGATTCGTTCTGATCGAACGGTGACTACAGATAACCGAGCAGCTTCCATTCCCTCCAACGAATTATCCATGTGATCATTTGGACCCACCT
Organism: Perodicticus potto; assembly: GCA_963574655.1. Taxonomy (NCBI): domain Eukaryota; kingdom Metazoa; phylum Chordata; class Mammalia; order Primates; family Lorisidae; genus Perodicticus; species Perodicticus potto. Next base: position 14,118 of record CAUYRH010034899.1, on the reverse strand, counting down.
TGACCTCTGACCCATTCCAATCACACCACAACCAAATCAGTGGTTCTCAACCTTCCTAATGCCGCGATGTATTTTCATGGTTACAAAAGGGTCGCCACCCACAGGTTGAGAACCACTGCTCCAAATGCTTACAGACACCTACGTTTACCTTCTTTGATAGTCTATAAATATACATCCTCCCTCCAGGCCAAGCTCGCACGTTGTTGTATTATGCAGATTGACAACCTAATCTCTATTCTCAATGACCACCTTTCTCAGAAACACGCGGATTTGTGAACCTTTATGCACAGGAATACAGAAGCATGATTTACATACTGGGGAAAAAAATGTAGTTAAAGTTGCCAGGGACAAAATCGTCACGGGAAGATAAGAAAGGAAATCTGTTGCTTTTTATTTATTTTTATTTTTTATATATTTTTTGTATTTCAAATGAATATGAGGGTGCGAATGTTTAGATTACATCATTCTCGCTTTCAAGGTCAAGTTCCAGTTGTATAAGAACCTCTCACCCAGGGATCCCACCATAATGGTTCACAAATCCGTATGTTTCTTAGAATGCATTTCAACTCCAGCCAGGTAAACGTTAAAGATGTAACATTTCCATCTTTTTTTGGCTGAATAGTAATCCATGCTATACATATCCCACGATTTGTTGGCAATTCATGGGTTGATGGGCATTTGGGTTGCTTCCACGGCATGGCAATTATGATTTGAGCTGCAATAAATATTCTTGTGCAAATGTCTTTGTGGTCAAATGATTTTCGTTCTTGGAGGGAGGTACCTAGTAATGGGATTGTGGGATGCTGCTCTTTAAAAACCTTCTCCAAATATTAAACCCAAGAAAAAAAGGAAAACATGCGGGAAATAGCAGGTGCCACACAATTAAAGAAAAATAAGAGCAAAGCAGTTGCATAAAATGTATTATTAATTTTTACAAGCAACAGGCTACTGTGAACTGTGGAACAGCTCGTTAACTGTATACAGAAGACCCAGTTAATTTCACTAGATACTGATTATCACCAGATCACTAGATACTGATTATCATTTTGCCCCAGAGTCTTATGATGTAACCATCAAAAAGTTCTGCACTAAATGCTTGGAAACAACAATAGAAACGTTTCCAAGCCTTGACAGCAACAAAACAGAACACAAACATTAGAGAAGCTTGCATTGTACTCATTTCTGTAAACAGACATTAAATTTTGTAAGCATCTCCTTCTCCAATTATGAGGCTTACCTGAACAAGAACATACAAAGGCAGAAAAAAATCATTCTGTGGGATTATACTGAGGACTGATTTGATTGATTGTTTGATCGATGGCAGAGCAAGCTGCACATCTATTCTTTTATTGCTCCATTGATAAGGCATCTCAGCTCCTGCATGGTATTAGGATCGCAAGCAAAATGATTATGTACCTGACTCAGAAGCACAGTCCCCGAGGGGTCAGAGTGCAATTGCTTGATTAAAGAAAACATTCCGTCAGGCGGCCAAGTCACCCCGGTTCTCTTACATACAGTACCCATGAGATGAAATAGACACATCTAGACATTTTTGTCCAAGTATTCATCTGAGTAGTTACAGGAACATGGAAGGCTGTGCTATACCTGAATCCACCGAAATGGCAGACAAGGTAAATGATTCCACCTATAATTATTTCAGGAGAACAATGCAGAGGCCATTGCCATGTCCTTAATCGCTCACCCCAAACACCTGGGTAGTCTGACGTCCTCGTGGAGATGGAGATGACGCAGTGACGGGATATTATATTGATAATATAATATCAATTAATTATCAATACTCATATTGAGTCCTGCAGCCTGGAGCTTGCTGGGTAGTGTTCCATCCGGACTGATGCTCACTTTTATAATTCACAAAGCAGAAATAATTTTTTCTTGTAACCATTAGATGTAATTTCTACCCAAGGTGTTTTATACCTTGTAGGCCACCCGTTAACATAGGCTTATTACGATTATTGCTGAGACACAGCCCTTGTGGGTGCCAAGAGTGGCAATAGACGTTGAAGTTAGCCACAGTTTCGTATTTTGTAACCTGAGTGCAAAGGAAAGAAACAGAAGGCAGTATTTACCTGACAAAATAATTCTGCTGCCATCGCAAAGATTAAGTAATTTGTTTTTTTTCTGTAGAAACACATTATGTACATTTCAGGAGAACCCCTGGATACAGTAATTTAATCAAAGACGTTGAGATAGAAATCATTCCTCTAATCATCCATTCTGTAAAAACCGAGGACATTATTTGTACCAAGCGTGGTCATAGACTCCAAAGAGTAAAAGTAAAAGAGCAAAAATAAATATGACTCTTCAAACAGTTTTCTGTTGTTCTGAGATTTAAGATTCGGTTTTAAGATGCTGTAATTTAATCAGTAATAAAATACGACAGCATAAAGGTCAGGGCAGAACTGGCCCGATTGCTACCTTAACCTAAGAACCATTCCAATTAATAAAATGAAAATATTTCAATAGAAAAAGAACGTTAATTCTTACGTCCGTGGGAAGAATTGAACAAAGATTGTTTTGCAGATTCCCCCAGTTACTTCTCTGTGGCCAAGTTTCCCCTTGACATTCAGTAGTTTTTTACATTAACATCACTTTGGAATATATGATCTTAACGAGGATACCTCTGAATTATTGTGTTTCTTCACAATTAGTACATGTCTACTTTCATCTAACCTCTTAAACTCAACACTTCATGAATGATGTATAAATGCCTCAAATTAATTCAATTGATATCATTTTGCTTAAGAAGGAAAAAGAAAGGGAATTTATATTTTATGCATGGAAGCAGAGCCCTACACTCTGTAAATTTACATTTCAAATAAACACAGGAAATACATTTGGTAATTTAAAAAAAGAAAACACACTCAATAAGGAATATTTGGGGACTTTGTAACTGTAACCCACTAGAAAAAACAGATTTCAACTGGACATGGAATGGGTCATTATTTCCTTTCATTCTTGTGTCTCACTGACTAAATAGACTCCATTATTTAATTTTAATAATCAATAAAAGTCAGCAAGCCTGCCATTTTAAATCTGCTATCTACTAACTGGAATCTATTTAGTTTGTTTATAGAAATGGGGTCTTGCTATGTTGTCCAGGCTAGTCTCAATCTCCTGGCCTGGAGCAATCCTCCGGCCTCAGCCTCCCAAAGCAGCTGAGATAAGAGATGTGAGCACCTTACCCGCTAGCTGGAATCACACATTCTTTAGAGCATTTCATGTAGGGCTGAAGAGAAAGTCACAATTTATTCATATTCTCTCTGTCACTAAAAATTAGAAAAGGTAAATTATCGTGTTGGGAGATCTCCAGGCTTCTAGCTGTTGTTTTACCAACTCATTTGGGTTCTAAAAATGACTAAGGTCCACAGTGCAATGTACTTTTGCATATATTAAAAGGAATAATCTGGGACTTCATTGTTGAAACCAGATGCTTTTGAATACTTTGCTTTCATTAAGACATAAAGAGAAAGGAAACCTTGGTGAAACAAAATGACTTTGCAGTAATTGGAGAAGATGGATGTGAAAAGTTGGCTTTCGGGCTGCACAGAGCCCAGAATACCTCCTACGTTTTATAACAATTGCAACCAGAGATCAGATTTAAAGACTGTCAGGCCCTCCCAAGATCTGCAACCCTGGACTTTTCCAAAGCTCTCTATTTTATTTTTTAATGCCAGCTGGGTCTATAACATTATCAGAAATATGATCACACACACGCGCTCTCTCTCTGTACTTCCATGAAGAATCTGGTCTGTATAAAGTGCAGTAAAAACATTTGCATCGAACCATTAGATCACTAGATGTTAACACACTCACTTTCCAACTTACCCCACCATTTCATTGCACTGCCAGGATGGCAGAGATTAAATCATAACGCCCAGGGGCATCGATAGTCTAGAACTCAAAGAAGGAGAAGGGTCTACCGAGATCTACATCTTTTATACAGTTTCCAGTTGAAGCAGCTCATAGTGAACACGTCTGGAAATTCATTAAAAGAAAACACAGACACACACAAGAAAAGCAAGCAAGGAAGCAACAGAACAGCAGCAAAGGGAGTTACATAATTCTGTGGGTTATTTTTAGAATCATTTCCATGATGTGAAGAATCAGGGAGGTAAGAATTAATTTAATAGGGAGCATGTCGCTTCTTAGTAACACAGAGAGCTTTCTGGCCAGTGAGATGGCGCCCTATTCCTGTATCTATCTGCAAGAAAACGCCTTGCAGAAGATCACCCTGGACTCCACCTTTCACGTTGACAAAGTAGAGCGAACACCCGGTCATTTTCACGAGTTTCTGTTTAAGCTTGAGCGTCACAGCCAGAAGAGGGGAGCTGACGTCTCTGCCAGGAATTACCCAAGGCTTTCTCGTCCCCCCTCGGGGTCCTCAGGAGCTGCCCTTCCTACTTACAAGCAGAACAAACTTTGTTCTGTTTCCTTGAACAGTTGCCCCGCTGTCTGTTACTCGGACTTCTCAAGAAGAGGCAGGGGCTGCAGGCATCAGGACAGACGCACATTACAGCGTCCTCAAATGTCGTTGGAGTGGTTCGCTCAAAGTGGCTTTCTGTGGAGTGAAGCCCGATAATCTTTCCAAGACAGGCAAGGTGTGCAAATCAGCAACCCACCTATTCCACACGCTGAGCTCCTTCTACGATGTCCTGGGGAAAGACACAGCCAAGCAAGCGCCTCACGCCCTGTTTCATAACAATTTTGGAGCATCCACCCTACAGCTGCAGGTAGAAATTTGTATATTACAAAGAAAAAGAAAAGCAGTATTCAGATAAAGATGCGAGACAGAAACAGCAAGAAACACCTGCTAACAATTGCACGGGGCCCAGACAGATGCCCCAAATTCTTTTCCTGGCCAAGTGCTTTCTCCTCCAATCCAGGAGACAGAAGTCAACTTGCTCAGCAAGAAAAGTGTGGAATTTTTCCTTTTTCTGCGGCTTTTGTGCAGACTTTTGGGCTTGGAGATCTTGACAGGAGTTCTCCAGTAGCACCTGCACCCACCTCTACTGGAGGGGCCCAAAGAATGTCGAGTGTCCTTAAAACCGCCCTGACACAATTCTGCAAAGAAAAGTCGCATGCTTTTACCAGGGCTGGCAGTCAGGAGAAGTTTTTGCAGGAAGGGAATTTTGAGTAGCAAATTAAATAAAATGCGTCTCCCGTGCCAGCTTCTAAAATGTATAAAAGCCCAGCGTGTGTACCAGAAAACTTCTCTACATTTCTGTGAAAACAGAGGTGAAGAAAGCTCAGTGTTTTAAATGCAGCTCCCTACCCTGAGCTGCTTCTTGGCTGTTTTTTGTTTTCTTTTCGAAGTCAGGCGTTGATTCCCCAGACCTGGATGACCCCCTCTGCTCCTGAAACAGCTTCTTCACTTCCACTTTGGGAAAACCTTCCTCAGGGACGCACTTCCCTATGACTGAGAGATTTATGCCGAAGGTGTTTACGCTGCAGAACTATTCTGTAACATCGCAGACATAATAAATACACAAAAACCCTAAAATGACTACTGATGTAACTTAGTTAAACAACAGTGATTCAGGCAGGGAATACAAGGAGGGCAAGGGAAAGATTGTGTGTGCACACACCCAGTGCACACTCATGTGTACCTGTGTGTCTGTGTGTGTGAATGAATGTGTGTTTTCTTGCACTACTAACCTGGACCGTTTCCAGAAAGTTAGAGAAGAAAGTGGTTGGTCTCTAGAGACCAGTGGTTCAGAATCTGTTTTCAAGCACAGTTAAATATTGCTTGTATATTTTTCTGTACTCTTGGATTTTTTTTCTCTCTGTCACTTAACACTTAAAAGCCTTGATTAAATACTCATGAATTCCTTCATTTCCATTAACCAATCCTAGATTGGTTTCTATTCTAAAATCTTCTTAGACCGAGCAGGGTGGCTCATGCCCATAATCTCAGAACTGTGGAAGGCTGAGGCAGGCGGATTGCTTTGAGCTCAGGAGTTTGAGACCAGACTGAGCAAGAACGAGGCCCCATCTCCACTAAAAATAGAAAAATTAGCCAGGAGTAGTGGCAGGTGCCTGTAGTCCCAACTTCTAGGGAGGCCGAAACAGGACAGTCACTTGAGCCCAGGCATTTAAGAGTGCTGTGAGCTATGGTGCCAGGGCACTCTACCCAGAGTGACAGATAAGAGTCTGTCTGAAAAATAATAATAATAATAATAATAATAGTCATTCACACCAGGAGGCCAGTTGACACAGTGCATAAGTGGCTGGTAAAACGCTGAATTCTGCAAGTAGCTTCACTTCAAGTTGCACTGAAGTGCTTTAGCATTAAGACCACTTCACAAGCAATTCTCAGTATGACAAAAGATTAATAATGAGTAAATTTCTGGAGAGAAATAAAATGTCAACCTTTCCTTAAAAGCGTAAACCTCTTTGAAATAGCCTCATCTTGAGACCATCAGACATAACTTCCAACTTTTACAGAAGAAACGTGTGGCGGGTCTGACAATTAGGTTCATGAACCCATCTTAGAAAAAGTGCTACTCACCCCACTGCTGAATACTACTGTGTTCCCCTTCGGAGCACTCCCCTGGGGAAGCTATGCACCAATGCCAGCACCTAGTCCCACTTTCAACACACTTTTTCTATGATGAGTTTGGAGACTAAATTATTGTCGGACCATAAACAATGACAGCTGTGATGTTCACTCCAGAAAGAGCTGCAAATTTGCTTTGAAGGGTGGAGTGTGTGCTGGCATCAGTGCAGAGGTTTCCAAGGGGAGCACTTTGAAGGTCACGTTAGGGATATTCAGCAGTAAGGTGGGCGGCACCTGTGGCTCAAAGGAGTAGGGCGCCAGCCCCATATGCCGGAGGTGGTGGGTTCGAACTCAGCCCCGGCCAAAAACTGCAAAAAAAAGGTAAGGTATGTAGCACGTTTTCTAGGATGAGTTTCCAAACTTAAATATCACATTCTACCTTCTGAAGCCTGGGTTAACATTCACCACACCCAAGCTGACTTTTATTATTACCATGGTTGATTTAATTACCGAGCACATCTTAGATCTGTGATTTGTGCTTGTACATACAGAAGGAATCATTCATTATGATATAAAAATGGGCCGTAAAATGTGTATTCAATAGGTACTAAGAGAAAAGCCTGAGGTCTTAGGTCTACCAGATTCTATCCAGGTTCTAAAGATTCTGCCCAAAAGGATGCCACACTTAAAATATTCTGCAAGTCCCCAAGATTCTGCATGCTATCTATGAGCAGACAGATGGAAGTCGTTAAGAACACATCTGAGGAACTCATGGAAAAAAGATGTAATTGACATTTATTTAACCAGGTTATGTTAAAAAAAAAAAAAAAAAAGGTGAGTAATTGCCAAAGTGGATATTGCCATGACTAGGGGCGGTGTGCATGCCACAGGAGATCTTATTACCTTTGGAATTCAGCAAAGCCCCTTGGACGAGACAGACCCCACATCATGTGTAGACATCAAATTAGGCACAGGGTTTCTTCCACAGGACTCGGGTGACCAGACGGCTTAACATAGCAGGAGAAGGCGAATGCTTCTCTGAGCTGGGGGTGGCACCCGTAGTTCAAGGAGTAGGGCGCTGGCCCCATGTACTGGAAGTGGAGGGTTCAAACCCGGCCCTGACCAAAACCTGCAAAAAATTAAAAAAAATTAAAAAATTAAAAGTAAATAAATTCTCCCTCTTGGCTCGGCACCTGTGGTTCCAACAGCTAAGGCGCCAGCCACATACACCTGAGGTGGCAGGTTCAAATCCAGCCCAGACCCTCCAAACAACAATGACAGCTGCAATGAAAAAATAGCCGGGTGTTGTGGCGGGCGCCTGTAGTCCCGGCTACTTGGGAGGCAGAGGCAGGACAATCGCTTGAGCCCGAGAGTTGGAGGTTGCTGTGAGCTGTGACGCCACGGCACTCTACCCAGGGTGACAGCTTGAGACTGTCTCCAAAACCCCCCCCAAAAAAACAAAAAACAAATACTGGTATTCCTCACCTTCATTCCGTTTCTGTGATTAATCAAGAGTAGTGGGAGGAATTCTAGCCTCACAAAATTCAGCCCTTGCAGACCCACCTCCTAGTTCCTTGGAATGTGACCTTATTTTGGGAAAAACACCACAGCAGATGTAAGCAGATGTAATCATCAGGGTGGTCTCCAACCTAATTTGACTGACGTCTTTCTCAGACACATTTGCAGCCTTAGGGATATCATCGTGGGATGAGAAGGCAGAGATCTGGGCAATGTTTCTGCAAATCAAGCAATGTCAAAGGTTACCAGAGGGTGGCGCTTGTGGCCCAGTGGGTAGGGCTCCGACCCCATATACTGAGAGTGGCGGGTTCAAACCCGGACCCTGCCAAATCGAACAAAAATATCGCCGGGTGTTGTGGTGGGCACTTGAAGTCCCAGCTACTCAGGAGGCTGAGGCAAGAAAATCGCCTAAGCCCAGGAGTTGGCAGTTGCTGTGAGCTGTGTGACGCCAGGGCACTCTACCCAGGGTGGTAAAGTGAGACTCTGTGTCTACAAAAAAAACAAAAAAAAAAACCCCAGAAAGCAAAAAGCAAAACCTGGAGGAAAAGATGTTTTCCTTCTCAGCTCTCAGAAGGAACTGATGCTACCTACATGCACCCCATATCTCGGAGTTCTTCTCTCCAGAATATAAGGCAATATTTTTATTTCAGTACTGACACCTACAACTGACAGAAAGGAAGGAGAAACTGGTTTGCTCGATCTTGGGCAGAACATCTAAACTGCAAAAGGAGGCTAAACACAAAACATTTCAAGGGGAAAAAATGTGCCGAACCTGTCTAGAAGAACCATTATGATCAGAAACTAAACTTCTAAGTCAACCATGACATTCAGGTGGGTCCTATGGCCAAGTCCTCTGGAAGTTGGCAAAGTAGCCTCAGGCTCCTCAGAAGATAAGCACGCCCCTTCCATGAGAGTTGAAATGTGTTGTCCCCGAAGAATTGTAGTTCCCGTAGACACAAGCAAAGAAAATAAATGTGGCAATGTTTCCAACAGATGCATGGAAATTGGTCCCCTTAGAGAAAAAAAAAAGGGGAGGCATAAAACAATAAAAAAAACTGGCAGACTTATTCGTGCTTAGGAATCCCAGGGCCCAAGTTTTCCTGCAAGGGGCCAGCCTGAGCTCCCACCGCCAAATCTGGGGCTATTTCTGTGCAAAACCTTTATTTTCCCATCTCGGCAAATGCTATCCTGGGGCACTACACAAAACTCCCCTGGAAGGGATGGAAATGGAAGAAGGTTTCACATGGGTTTCTCATCCCCGTGCCTGCAGAGAATCAGAAAGGACACTGTCGACTGTTTTTCTTGCAAGCAAAATCATGGACGTGACAGAGTCTGGAAATTCCCCCCATCCTGGAAAAACATGGCATGGGAAGTGTGCTTCTTTTTCCCTCGAGGGCCATGTGCGAATGTGATTCTTCAGGAGCCCGAGCTGCTGCGCCCTGGAATCAGACATCAGTCGCCCCATTTGCTAGCTGTTCATCCTTCCTGGAGACGAATCTCTTCAGGGACTGAGGACGGTGGGTTCCCGGGTGGGTCCGCTGTGCAGAGACACAGGACTCTCTGCATGGCCAGCTTAGGCTGCAGGACGATTAGAAGGACAAGCTTGCCTCCTCACCCTCCTCCCATTCTCTTTCATTTTCTGGAAGGTCAGACTCGCCCTGAGCCTCAGCAGGTCTCCCAGCCTCTCCATGGAGAGAGCAAGTCTCACCATTCTGATTTTCTTCCCAGAGGTATTTCCTCTAAAACAGCCCTTGTCTGCCCCCTCACATCCTGGAGTTGCTGCTCTGAGGATGCACCTTGCTGCCTCTCCATCAGGGAACCAAGACTCACAGAGGCAGCTCGGCCGTGGCTTCTGGCCCTCAACAAGGATGGTGGTTTCTTTTTGTAAAGGAGGAGCGATTTTACCTCAAATGAGAAGCTGGGGCTCTGCCACTCCAGGAAGAATTAATAAAATGAAATAAAATAAAATAAAATAAAATAAAATAAAATAAAATAAAATAAAATAAAATAAAATAAAATAAAATTCTGGCAACATTCAAATGTCCTTTTTAATTTTCTAGCCATGAATTCTAAAATATATATACATATATTACACATATACTATTATTGCACATATATTCATATATTATATGTTACACAGATATACATATATATTATAAATACACATATATAATATATGCATTATTATATTATTTTATGTGTGCGCATATATATTAGTGTTTAAAATCTGGTGCATGTTTTATACCCAGATTTATTATATTATGTTATATATGTGTGTATGTGTGTATATATATACACAAATGAACACTGGACCCTAATATATAATATATTACATATATTACCTGTGAAAGAACATGCTTCCCAAGGAGTTCTGTATTTCTGATTGCAAGGGAAGTCCATTATGTGTAATGGTCTATGCAACTCTTTCAGGATCTTTTTCAGGGCAAAAGAAATATAGCTAAGTAAGAATGGCTGAAAACAAAATACACACACACATATATATATTAGAAAAAAATCGTCTGAGTTGTAGAGTAAATAATGGTTAAGAGTTGAAAAGAAAAAAGCACAGGATATAACACAGCATGATTTATACATTTTTACCGCTTTTTCTACTTCTCGGTTTTTTTTTTTTTTTTTTTTTTTCAGTTCACTCTGAGGCTAGCTGTCCCACATACATATATTTAGGTCAAAAGATAGAATCTGTCACTTGGTGAATATCAATGGCGCACTGACATCAAGTTGGCCTAGATAGCATATTTTTTAAAATGTGAATGCCCAGGTCTGAGGCAGCCAAGTCCTGGTTCACCTGGTGGCAGCCGTGATCCCTGCAGGGCCAGAGAGGTCCCTAACACGTCCCCTGCGTTTGTTACCATGCAGCGGCCTGCCAGTACTGCCAGCTGTAGAATTAAATTCCTTGAGTCAAACTGCTGATCCATTCGGAAAGCTAGTCAGCTCAGTCTGTCTCTGCCCCTCCAGAATGATAGGACGGAGCCATTAGCCAGAGAACAGATGGATATTTTTGCAAAGTTGGTGACTGAGACCCGTGTTTGACTGACTTGGTCATTTTAGCAAACTACAAGATCCGAGGTGTCACATGGAATTTGTCAAAGGATTGTGGCTGTGTTACAGAAAATCCTTCCAAACACTATCACTGCTTTAGAAAGCTCTCTAATGATTTTTGAAATAGTCAAGTAGGCAGAGCTTCATATACACATGTCATTATGAAAGTTTGGAGGTAACACAAAAATCGAAAAACGAAATCTGCAGGGATGGAAACAAACAAAGCCCTCCCAGCAACACCTATCAGCTGAGCAAGTTGAAACTTGCTCGGGTGAATCGGAAAGGATGCTCTCAGCTGTGTTTCTTAGAAGTGAAATCGTGGACCATAACACAGTCTGTCTCAAAACTTTTGTAGAGATCTAGGCATAAGAAGGTCAAAGTGATTCATGTGTGTGTGTGTGTGAGATTCCATTAAATCTTCATAACAAACACTTTGGATGGAGATAGCAAAGTGATATTATATTTCCTTGTATCTGACGTAAATTTAGGCACATTTAATATGTGAATGATATTTTGTGTGCGTTGTGATTTATTATCGTAAAGTGGATAGTTGCCATCCTCTGTCTATTAGATGTTTCAATGTATAAGAAAGATAACCCCGAAATACATGTGCAGGAAGTTTTGGCTCGTTCAGATATAATTTTAGATTCATTCAATTCTCTTCCCCTTCCTGCTGGGGAAGGAAAAACAAAAGAAAAGAAATGAAAGCCAGCAAATGAATGTAAATGAACTTAGGGGTCGCCCATGGAGTAACTTCAATTTTCTGGAGCCACTTAATTTTTTTATTTTTCTGTTTTCTTTTTTTTGAGACAGTATGACTATGTAGCCCTGAGTAGAGTGCTGTGGTGTCACAGCTCGCAGCAACCTCAAATTCTTGGACTTAAGCGATTCCCTTGCCTCAGCCTCCCAAGTAGCTGAGACATACAGGTGCCCACCACAACACCCGGCTATTTTTTGGTTGTAGTTGTTATTGTTGTCTTTAGCAGGCCTGGGCTGAACTTCAACCTGCCAGCCCCAGTGCATGTGGCCGGTGCCCTAACCATTGAAGTAGGGGCGCTGAGCCTGGGAGCCACTTTAAAACATGCAAAAAGGTAACTGAGACAGTGCCAGGAAGGGTATGTTAATCGGTTTGATGAAAATAGTTCAGATTGTATATGAATCCAGCACATTGTGCCCTTGATTGCACTATTGTACACAGCTATGATTTAATAATAAAGACAATTAAAAAAATAATAAAAAAATGCAAAAAGGCACAGGTGATATCAAGTTTAGAAATACTCAATTTTCATAATATTTAACAATCACTTGAGTGTGTGAGTTGCATGAACATATGGATGAGATATCCTTAAATTCTTGTAGTTGCCCTTGTTGGCCAGTCTTTGAAATCTGGGGTGTGTTCAACACCTAGAGCAGACCTCCATCTGGACTCTTGCCCATTCCAAGGAGTCATAGCCACACTGTCCCCCGTATTCTGCAGCCAAAGTCTTAACCAATACTTTCCTCTAGATGACCGGTAACTAAGAATCATACTAGATTTGAGACAACTGGGACTGTCTGTCATTTCTAGTCTGAGTATTCATTTTATCTATGAAATACTAAGGTTCAGAGAGTTTAACTACCTTGCCAAAGGTCACAGAATTCATAGGAAAACTAGGACTAAAACTCAAGTCTCATCACGAGTACTAGGTTCGTAATCCCATTCTGTCTCTCTCTTTCCTTTTCTTTCCTCTCCCCACCCCATGCTTGAATTTAATTACCATATATTTTGTCCTCACTATTTATGTCCTGCAATCATATATTCCTTTTTGCATTGGGTTAAGAGTGTGTATTAAGGCTTGATGTCCGTAGCTCAGTGGTTACAGCACCAGGCACATACACCAGGGCTGGTGGGTTTGAGCCTGGCCCAGCCTGCTAAACAATGACAACTACAATTAAAAAAAAAAATAGCCAGGCGTCATGGCGGGCACCTGTAGTCCCAGCTACTCGGGAGGCTGAGGCAAGACAATCGGGTAAGCCTAAGAGTTGGAGGTTGCTGTGAGCTGTGCTGCCACCGCACTTTACTGAGGGTGACATAGTGAAACTCTGTCTCAAATGGAAAAAAAAAGTGTGTATTAAAATTGTAGTACTTCAGGGTGGTGCCTGTGGCTCAATGGGTGAGGCGCCAGCCCCATATACTGAGGGTGGTGGGTTCAGGCCCAGCCCCGGCTAAACTGCAAAAAAAATAATGGCTGGAAAAAAAAAAGTTAAAAAAAAAAAAATGGATGGTGCCTGTGGCTCAAAGGAGTAGGGTACCGGCTCCATATGCCAGAGGTGGCAGGTTCAAGCCCAGTTCTGGCCAAAAACTGCAAAATAAAAATTAATGGCTGGGCATTGTGGCAGGCGCCTGTATTTCCCAGCTACTTGGGAGGCTGAGGCAAGAGAATCGCCTAGGCCCAAGGAGTTGGAGGTTGCTGTGAGCTATGATGCCACAGCACTCTACTGAAGGTTAATAAGTGAGACTCTGTCTCAAAAAAAATTATAATCATTCACATATACTTGTAATAAAAGACGAATTGGAGTCATGCTTAATCACTTCTTGTAATGGCGGAAGTCATATGTGACTTGATATTAATAATTTTCCTTCCTTAAATTGCTGTGTACATGTTTTGCCACCCTCTGTATACATATGTGTATATAAAGTACATGTGTGTGTGTATATGTATGTATATAAAAACGTGAAATGACAGAATTACTGAAAGACGTTTTAAAGCCACACCTTTAATGGGAGGATTGTATGATACATCTTTGTCAAGAGTTGATTAAAGAAGCGGACAAAAAAAAAAATAAAGTAAGTAAAAAGGATAAAACCTAGAATGTGGTAATTGATAAACATCTTTTTTTTATTTTATTGTCTTTATTATTAAATCATAGCTGTGTACAATAGTGCAATCAAGGGGTACAATGTGCTGGTTTCATATACAATCTTAACTATTTTCATCAAACTGATTAACATAGCCTTCTTGGCATTTTCTCAGTTATTATAT